>ML813568.1:12417-60002 GCA_009831015.1 Picea engelmannii | reverse complement strand
TTGATCAAGTATTAGATAGTTTGTCAGGGAAGAAATTTTTCTCATTCTTAGATGGTTTCAGTGGGTACAACCAGATTAAAATTGCACCTCAAGACCAAGATAAAACCACCTTCACCAGCCCTTGGGGAACCTTTTCTTATAGATTCCTTCCATTTGGACTATGTAATGCACCGGCAACCTTCCAAAGGGCAGTTTTAGGAATTTTTTCTGATATGCTTAATGACTCTATGGAAATTTTTATGAATGACTTTACTCCTTATGGTGTTTCTTTTCAGGAAGCACTAGAAAACCTTGAGAGGGTACTTAAACGATGCATACAAGCTCAACTTTCCTTAAGCATAGAAAAATGCCATATGATGATGAGTGAAGGAATAGTGCTTGGACATTTTATCTCATCTCAAGGAATTCAGGTAGACCCATCCAAAATACAAGTCATTAAGGATATTCCCACTCCCAAAACCCAAACAGAGGTAAGAAGATTTCTAGGACATGCTGGATACTACATAAGATTTATTAATAATTTTTCCAAAATAGCTTCTCCCCTGTTTGTTTTACTGATGAAAAATGCTGAATTCAATTGGACTAATTTTTGTCAAGAAGAATTTAGTACACTTAAACATCAGTTATCTACATCTCCTATCCTTAGAGGACCTGATTGGACACTCCCCTTTCACATATCCTCCAATGCTTCAGACACTTCTATAGGAGCTGTCTTGGGACAGGAAGAAGATCACCTCCCTTATTCTATATATTTCATCAGCAAGAATATGTCCTTTGCTGAACTCAATTATACAGTCACCGAGAAGGAATTCCTAGTAGTTATCTATGCAATTAATAAATTTAGACATTACATTACTGGCTATTCTACTTTTTTCCATACTGATCACTCAGCTCTCAAGTACTTAATGAATAAACCTATCACAAATGCTAGAGTCACCAGATGGCTGCTGTTATTGCAAGAATTCGATATTACAATTGTAGATAGACCAGGAAAAGAGAATGTAGTTGCTGATTTCCTTTCTCGATTGACACTATATGATGATACCCCAGTGGATGATTCCTTTCCTGATGAATATCTATTTGCAGTTTCTGCTCACTCACCTTGGTATGTAGATATTGCTAATTACTTGGTTGCAGGGAAGCTACCATCACACCTATCCTACCGAGAGAAGAAAAGTATTATTCATCAAAGTACCCGGTATAGTTGGATAAATGGGTACCTTTTCCATACAGGAGTTGATCAAGAAATCCGAAGGTGTGTTTGAGAAGATGAGGTGTATGATCTATTGAAATCTTGTCATGATGGCCCTTGTGGAGGGCATTTTGCTGATAAAAGAACAACATATAAAATTCTCAAGATGGGGTACTATTGGCCCTCACTCTTCAAAGATGCAAAGAAATATGTCAAGGCCTGCGATAGCTGCCAAAGAGTAGGCCAACCTAATCATAGATATGAAATGCCATTACACCCCCAGGTAGTACTTGAACCATTTGTAAGATGGGCCTTAGACTTCATAGGACCCATCAACCCTCCATCCAATCAAAAAGTTTATATACTGGTCTGCACAGACTACATGACTAAATGGGTGGAAGCCAAGGCACTCCACAGAGAAACTGAAGAAGCAGTTATAGATTTCTTATTTAAAGACATCTTCACCAGATATGGAATGCCAAAAGAATTAGTTACAGATGGAGGACCTCCTTTCAACTCTCACGGGTTCAAAGCCACCCTTCAGAAATATCATATTCAACAGAGAATGACTACAACATACCACCCCCAAGACAATGGATAGGTGGAAAGCACAAACAAAGTAATAGAAGCCATTCTCACAAAAACAGTGAAGGAAAGTAGAAAGGATTGGTCCCACAGGCTCCTTGACGCACTATGGGCCTACAGAACTACCTGGAGAAACACTGCAGGATTTTCTCCCTATGAATTAGTCTATGGAAAGAGTGTTTTTTTTCCTGTGGAATTTGAGATAAAGACCTTACGGACTGCTTTAGCTGCCAACCTCGATCTAACCGATGCACAAACAGCCAGGCTGCAACAGCTTAATGAACTAGAGGAAAAAAGACTAGATGCCATTCAACAAACAACCATAATTCAGCAGCAAAGATCAAAATGGCATGACAAAAATATCAAGAGCAAGCAGTTCCAAAAAGGTAATTGGGCTTTATTGTATGATTCCCAGTTCAAAGAATTTCAAGGAAAACTGCATACAAGATGGCTTGGACCTTACGAAGTAGACACAGTTTTCCCCAATGGAACAGTAAGGCTCCTCACAATCAATGACTCCAGAACTCCGTTACTTGTAAATGGTCATCGGCTCCATCTATACCAGCAACCTATTTCTGAAGAAGACTTTAAGGCCACATGCATGGAAGACGCTCATTTGCTCTTCGTTGAGGGGGTCTCTACCCCTAATAACAATTAATTCTTTTAAATTAATTTTTCTTTAGTAGTAGATTAGATTAGATTTTGTTTACTAATAATCCCTGTCAAGGAATACCATGCTACAATCAATTTTTGCAGACCCCCGATCGAAGCATAGCCACTAGGAGAGGACGATCCTACTTTAAAGAGACAAGCTTTCCCAATGCTGAAACACCACTGTTCAACACTGTTGACTTTCACGATGCTGAAACACCACTGTTCATTTTTCCCCGATGCTAAAACACCACTGTTTAGCACTTTTCATTCTTCCCACCCCCAAAACACTACAGCCCGCCATCTCCTCACCATCCTTCATCGACGAAACAACACCATCCAACTATTATTTCGCCTTTTCTCTTCAAACCTTCATCATTTTTCCCGATGCTGAAACATCATTGTTCATCACTGTTGACTTTCACGATGATAAAACACCACTGTTCAACACTGTTCATTTTTCCCCGATGTTGAAACACCACTGTTCAGCACTTTTCATTCTTCCCACCCCCAAAACACTACAACCTGCCATCTCCTCACCATCCTTCATCGATGAAACAACACTGTCCAGCTATTGTTTCGCCTTTTCTCTTCAAACCTTCATCATTTTTCTCGATGTTGAAACACCACTGTTCAGCACTGTTGACTTTCACGATGCTGAAACACCACTGTTCAACACTGTTCATTTTTCCCTGATGCTGAAACACCATTGTTCAACACTTTTCATTCTTCGCACCCCCAAAACACTACAGCCCGCCATCTCCTCACCATCCTTCATCGACGAAACAACATCGTCCAGCTATTGTTTCTCCTTTTCTCTTCAACCCTTCATCATTTTTCCGATGCTGAAACACCATTGTTCAGCACTGTCATTTTTCCCCGATGCTGAAACACCATTGTTCAGCACTTTCATCATTTCTTTCGATACTGAAACACCACAGTTTAGCATTTTTGACTTTCTTCTGTCGCTAAAACACCATTTCCCAGCAGTTCTTCATCTAGCAATTGTTTCGTTCTTCTCTGTCGCTGAAACACCAGTTTTTCAACAACATCCGTCAACAAGCTTTTACGCCCTCAGGTTATAGTTCGTCCTTCTAGTCAGCAACCCTCGACACAATCAAAGGTCTCTGCCACAATAGGACTACCACGGACAGGCATGATATGTTGTTGGCAGAATGAATCAAACGGTAAGGCAAGGTACATAAATATTATGTAATTCAGTTAGGCGATAGTTAATGGGAAAGATTTTTAGCCATTATAACCATTCAAGTGCAATTATTACTAATCTCACTTGATGGGAGGGGAAGTACACATCAAATCCGTGATACCATCATTTCATCCGATTTCACCTCCGCCATCCCCATTTTACCACATGTTCGCACATTTAACCACTATTCCTGCATAAGTCGCTCGGAAAACTCACTCTGTGCAGAGTTGATACACAAACTCTCGACGCTGTAACTTACTGATCTAGTAGCCATGGGAGGATCCATCATACGAAATGATCCCGCCACCACAGGGCTGCTCGAACACTATCCAACAGCGTATCAAATCTTTGAGCAGGCAGGGTGGCTTGATTACTTCCGCAGACTTCAGGCATATAATGAAAAGAAAGTCCTACAGTTTGCCCGAAATCTTCAGGAGAACCATTCTATCGTCGTGGGCATCCAAATATCTGTAACAGAAGAAGACGTAGCAGCGGTCTTAGGCCTCCCTAGGGATGGCACTCATACGTTCAGTCAAAATCATATCACCAGGGATGTCCAGCAGAGCTTCTTCCTGCCTGAGGAAAGAATTGTATTGAAGGGCAGAGGCATTCAACTCAATTCACTGCCACCCTCGTGGCTGGAGGTCGCCAGATTCATCAAGCACTACCTGACCTGTGAAGGTCACTATCAGGTAGTCTATCAGCATGACTTCCTTTTTCTTTCTCATTTAAGGCATAACAGACGGGTCAATCTTCCCTATTATTTGTTGGGCTGTTTGAAGAATATGGCACATTACTGTCGAAAGGAAAAAGATCCAACCCTGTCACTTACCCACCACCACCTTGTTCAATTACTCATCAACGGGGGTTTTGAACAGCAAAACCATCCACTAAATAATCCACCCATAAACCCTCAACCAGCTGCCGAAATTCCCCAGGAGCAGCAACCGCAAAAACCCCCAGACTCCCCCGAAGCACCCAATATCCCGCCCACAGAACCAACCATCCCAGTCAATCCCCCTACCCTACCAAAACCACCGCATACCTTACCAGAGTCATCCACCTCCACCCTTCATATTCTCAGTGATGACTCTGAACCAGAAAATGTCGCCTGCCCTATCATTCAGGAAAGACCTCTACGAAAACGAAAACAGATTGCCCCCTTTCCACCCTTCTTGCGCAAAAAATGAACAAGAGCCTCAATGAGGCCACCCTTGATGGCCACTACCCTAGACACCCCACCAATTCGACTAACACCCCGTCCACCTCCAACCTCCTCCATCTCGGGATCTTTGCCTATTCCAGACAAGGGCACTGACACACAAGAACCAGATACCCAGAATACTGTAACACCATCTGTCTCAAATAAAGTGGTTGAAACACAAGAACCAACCACTGATATGGAGTTATAGGAACCAGATGCCCAGACATCATTTGTTTCAAATAAAGTGGCAGAAACACAAGAACTAGCCACTGACTTCGAAATTGAATTACAGGAATCACAGGCCCAGGATACTGAAACACCATTTGTATCATATAAAGTGGCTGAAACACAAGAACCAACCGCTGATATTGATGTGGATTTACAGGAACCAAATGCCCAGACATCAATTGTTTCAAATGAAGTGGCTGAAACACAAGAACCAGCCACTGACACAGAAATTTATATGCAGGAATTAGAGACCCCGGGTGCTACGGCTGAAACACCAGAACCAACCGCTCACATTGACATTGAAATGCAGGAATCAGAAGTTGAAGGGGCTGAAACACTACTCTCCTTACACCAAGAGGCTGAAACACAAACATCAGCTGCCATTCCTGTAGCTGCTCCACAAGAACCAACTAATGAGGCTATGACTGCAACACAAGAACCAATCATCTCTAAATCCAAACGAACAATGGCTGATGTCTTGGAAGAAAATATGTTTTTAAAGTCTCAGTTGGAAGCATATCAGCAAGAATTATCCAGAGCAAAGGAGGCATATGAACAAGAGCTAAATTCGTACACCTTAGCCCGAACAACAACCTTGTCATAAAAGACTACAGAGAGCGTGTGTAAAGAATACATGTGTTGGCAATGTGGCGATGTTTACCATCAGGCAGGCTATCAGGTAATTCAAGTCCCAGTGCCTAGGGTAGCCCCTACTCCTTCACCTTTTGAAGTCAAGGGAGAACCTATTGCAACACAAGAACCAGCAGGCCCTAGCAAGCTCAAAACTGAATCTGCTGCAACACAAGAACCAGCAGGCCCTAGCAAGCTAAAGACTGAACCTGCTGCAACACAAGAACCAGTAGGCCCTCCCAAGTTGAAGACTGAAGCCTGCATCACAACAAGAGAAGCCCCTACCTTTGTCAACCAAGCTGTACAAACAATGCCTATGATGGAATTCACACCTCCCAATCAGATCCATCCCTCCACTTCTAGGGAACAATCTACTCAAACCTTACCTCACCCCACTACTTCCAATGCTGAAACACAGACTCAGTTATGGGATGAGCACGCAGAAATACAAAAATGGAAGAAAGAGTATGCTGAAACACAAGCCAAAAACTTGCAAGTGCACAAACAAATCTGGATCAATCACACTTTCTCAAATTGGGAAGCTCTAGAGCAGATACGTGAGGAAGCTCGTGAGCTTAAGAAGAAGAACAAAGAATTGAAAGGTAGATTGGTCCTGTTCTTTGATTTAGTGCAGAAGCTACTGGCCACAAGGAAGCCATCTTGCAACTACTCCTTATTTATGATGGAGAGACTCACATTCTTTCAGATCAAATCCATTCTAGAGGGTAAACCCCATGCAATAATACAATCAACAGATTTTATCAAAACTTTTGTAGCTGCCTCTACCAGGGATCAACACCTCCTCTGTGAGGCATACTTTCATAATGAGGCTATTCCAGAAAATAGGTTGCTAAACATCAATCCCCTTGTTGGGGACATTCAAATTAGAGCATTCACCTCCTTTCTCCTCAATCAAATCATTTGGCAAGATGACTTTTTGGCTGCTCAACACAATGAAGATAATCGCCTCCTCGGGATTAGACCAGAACCACAGAGGGAAGCTACCTTTATCTCACAATATTATGAGTTCTTAAAACAACCAGGGGTGACTGAACATGTTCAACAGTTACAATCAGAAGTGCTCCAGGATTGTGAACAGATCATCAGATCCATAGAGATTCCTACCCTCCAGGCCAATAACTTGTTTTGGCAGCAATCCACGGAAAAGAGACAACAACACAATCCTTTTGGTCCTTCCAACCTAGAAGTAGCAATTTCCAGGATACCCAACTACATCCAGTGTGTTAAACATTGTGCTGAAAACTGGATAGGGTACAAGTTCTATTTTCCTATCATCTGGTTGCCAATCGAAATGTATCAAGTCATTTATAAGTTGTCTAAGAAGGCAGAAACAATAGCATGGCAAAGATTGCAGCAGGTGCAAGGGTTCAGAACGCCAACAGACAGTACCTCCCAGAGATACTCCTTGAGTAATTTACACGATCAGATTCGGTATCAAGACTCTGATTCAGAGTGAGTTGCCTGAGGACATGCAACACCTTGAGTTGGGGGGGATGTTAGGACCACACAGTGCACCTTTTTGCCTATACTTTTTGCCACTATTATACTCTTGATCACCTATATTTAGACTCATACTATCACTTTATATGATCATCCCAAAGGTATACAATGTCCCTTCTCATTACTATACATTTAATCTGTTTTGCATAATATTTTACATTACTCTCGTACTTGACCATTGATTAGAAATGCATTAAGTGTTCAAAACTGCAGATTAGCATTTGAGGCCTATTGCTGAAACACAGAACTGTCCAAGGTCACCATTGCTGAAACATAGAACTGATGCTGAAACACGGAGCTGCTATACAGTCCGAGGTCGCAGATGCTGACACACAAAGCTGCTATACAGTCCAAGGTCGCAAATGCCGAAACACGGAGCTGCTATATAGTCCAAGGTCGCAGATGCCGAAACACAAAGCTATTACACAGTCCAGAGTTGCAGATGCTGAAACACAGAGGAAACCACCAGGACCAACGATGATGAAACACAAGGAAGCCATTACAGTCAGTGGTCAACAAAGCTCCAACCGTCGTTCCTACACAAGAAAGCCGACACAGTGAGAGCGCAATTCACGTGGCTGAAACAGCCCGCGAATTGCGATGCTGAAACAGCATTAGCAGCAACAAGAAGAAGTTGTTACACCAGCTGTAACAACAATACCTAATCCATCTCCTGTGATAGCATTCTGTTGCGTGAGAATAGGACATCCTATGCTGATTTAGAAAGTAGATCTGACTAAAGATAGGACTGAGATATGCATTGTAATTATTGTATCGAAGGGATTTCCTCTTTAATAAGAGGAAATCATCATTCGAGGGATCCAAGTTTTTTTGTATTGAAGCAACTCCAGAGAAGCGGGACGCATTCTATTTTTCCAAATTGTAATGTGATATTTCGACAGATGAATATAAGACTGCTTTGAGTATCCTTCTCTATTTTTCTCGTTTCAGGGGAATATTGTGAGAAGGGAGGGCCCACCTTCTTCACAAGATTCACCCATTAGTTTAGAAGTGTGTTAGTACAATTTCTGTTTACATTTTAATTAACTTTCGTTCTGCTAAAACACTGCTTTTAATGAATTTCGCTTTGCTGAAACACGACTGACTCTGTCTTAGTTTATTGAATGAAGTTCATAATTCTTTTTATCATCAATCTTGTGTGATGATTTTATAAGTATAGCCAGGGATTGGGTTAAGGGTTCTTGCTCAGACAGGAAGGAATCAAAACACCTTATCTTCTGTAGATTTGATTTAATTCTGCAAGTGTGCTAGCTAGGGATTGGGTTAAGGGTTCCTGCTCAGACAGGAAGGAATCAAAACACCTTATCTTCTGTATATTTCATTCACTTCTATAAGCGTGCTAGCCAGGGATTGGGTGAAGGGTTCCTACTCAGAAAGGAAGGGATCAGACCATCCTGTTCTCTGTAAACCTCAATTTCACAAGTGTGCTAAAACAGAAGTAGGGATTAAGGATCCTGCTTAGAAAGGAAGGATCTAGACAGCCTTGTTCTCTGTTAGATAGAGTTAATTGTCTTCTGCTTACTATTTTCATGAAAGAGTGTTAGCACTGAAGTCTCTATTTGAGAGTAAGGGTCATGTTCTCTAATTGCAGAATAGTTTTTCTTTCCCATTGCAAGTGTTATTTTAATGTAATCCAGGGTTCTTAGATTGATCTTCAAGATATGCAATAGGGAAGTTGCTTTCCTGTGATTTAATTCAGAACTTCAGTTTATTCAAGCAAGTGTGATTAGTATAAGTTTCTTTACTACAACACTAAGTCGCTTTTGGAATTGAGCATATATAGTGCGTGGTTATCTTTGAAATAAAAGACTTCCCTGGGTTGATAATTTATGTATCACTTGGTTGTTTGAATCAATTAAGTAATTATAGTGACCAACAAGGGTTGCAATCGGAAATCACGGTGGTCTTACGTAAAAGGATATAGTGTCAGAAACGTTGGAAAGCTTGAACAACTTCCAAGGCCAGTTTTTCAACATGTAAATATTTGGCTTCGGTAGTCGTGAGACTCCAACTCAAATAATAAAGAACATGTTCGTCGTGAGAATCATCCTCTTGGACCAGAACCATGGTGATGGTCGAATCTGAAGCAGCGAGATAAAGGAAATAATCTCGGCTATAATCAGGCGGTAAAAGTAGTGTGGTATGGGTTAAAGTCAATTTTAGAGCGTTGAAGGCTTTGTTGGCAGTGGTGTCCCATATAAATTCAGAGCCCTTCTTTAATGGTCGAGTATATCTGAGTGTTAACTCAGCATAGTTTGGGATAAAATGACGTAGAAAGTTTTCCTTCCCTTGCAAACTTTGTAGTTGTCAAAGTGAAGAAGGAGGGGGGAGATTGAGAATCGCCTCAACCTTTAAAGGATCCACCCTGATCCCTTGACATGACACAATAAATCCTAAGAGTCGGTTAGACTTCACACAAAAGACACATTTGTGTGGGTTTAAGTGTATACGATAGAACCGACAACGGAGGAAAATGGCTCGAAGGTGGGATGGATGATCACTACGATGCATGGAATGTGCTGGTAGGTCATCTAAATATGGTTTTACATTGTGCTTAATATCATGGAAAGCATAAGACATACCACGTTGAAACATGGCACCGATGTTCTTTAAACCGAAGGGTAGTTTCTGGTAGGCAAAAGTTCCCCAAGGACAAACAAAAGTGATTTTGTGTTGATCCACGGGTAAGATGTTGATTTGATTATATCTAGAGAAACTGTCCATCAAAGAGAAGATTTCACTTCTGGCGCAATCATCGATGATTTGGTCAACGAAGGGGGTAGGAAAGTTGTCCTTAGGACAAGCTTTGTTGATATCCCTATAATCAACACAGACACGGATCATACCTTGTTTCTTATTAATCGGAACTAGATTGGATACCCAATTAGTTAAAGGCACTAGATAAGTAAAGCCAACTTTAAGAAGTTTTTGACTTCAAGCTTGATAGCGGTTTCTTTGCGAGGGTGGACCGGGTGAAGTCTTTTCCGGACGGGTTTAGCGCCCAGGTATGTCTTGATTTTGTGTACAACAACATTAGGGTCAATACCAGACATCTCTTCATAGCTCCATGCGAAGACATCACAAAACTCTTGAAAAAGGTATTTATATGTGACAACTTCATCAGTGAAACATGAAGCTCCGATGTGCACATTTTCGACAAATCCAGGTTTAGTGGATATGTCGAGGCGGACCATGGGTGAAATATTACTTAAGTTCCCTTCGTATAACACGTTGTGTGTGGACTCGAGAATAGAGGAAATGACGACAACGGTTGACAGAGTCGAAATCTATCGGTAACTCTCAAGGGTGTGTTGTTCTAGGATGAGAATGGAACGATGATGTCCATCGTCCCAAGGAGTGTCCTCCATGGACATAACCGACATGATCATCTCATATGTGGGAAAAATCACGTGAAAAGTATTAGGAGATGAATTTCCAAGAGAGGGGGTAGAGGGGGATGTCAATTGAATGGCTTGATAGGCGGATTCAATCAGACTTAAAGGGATCTGGTCACTATAGCATGAATAATCACCAGTTTCAGGTATTAGCCATGGGTCAGGAGATGAATGGGTTTCATGAATGGAGGTCGAAATCATGTTGATCGAGACAACCAGAGGTGGTGGAATGTCATGTGGTGGTATCGGGAATGTACCCATCAGAGTGGAATCTTTGAGTATACCCACACCGAAATTCTCATACCCAGAGGGTATATTAGCTATGAAAGGTATGTTGCTGGTACATGTGTCAGAGTTGAAAAAGGCCAGTTGGTCCACTGTAACCACTTTTCCTTGATGCGGAAAATGCATGATCTGGAAAAGAGTAGACACGATTGCACGCATGGAATCAATCCAACTACGACCAAGTAGAAGTTTGTAATCAAGAGGTGCGTCAAAGACCTCAACTTCAACGTTGATCATTTTTCCTTCTAACGTAATAGGCAACGAGGGGAGGACACCATAGGGCTTAAATCCAGATCCATTGAAGGCCTTGAGCATGTTGTGTGATTCAGTTAAGCTAGGAGAGCTGATGGCTTTCCAGCAGGAAATAGACATGACACACATCGAGGAACCCTCATCAATAACTGTTCTACAAATGTTATTGTCGGAGAAAAAAACTTGTATTTGAAATGCGAGCTGAGGGGGTAACCTTGGAATGTAATCTTCCAAGTCAAATATTGTTAAATTTGTATCTGTAGGGTTGATTCCACTAATATCTTTCAGCAGTGCCTTACATTGTGTAGGAAAACTCTGAAGGACTTTGAGGGTTGACATCGTAGACGGTGCTTGTGCTAGATCTTCTACTATATTGTAGTTCTGGGAAGCACTCGCATGAGGATTGAATGCAGACTTTCGAACCATGCCCTTGGGAGGAGGACAAAGGACCGTATCAGAGTTCGGTCATTCGATATGAAGAGGACCATTGTAAGGTGGAGCCAAGGGATATTGTTGAACCAACGAAGGTGGTATATCATCAAATTTCTCCTTGGAGGAAGGGTAATCTTTGGCACGAGTGGTAAGTGTGATGTCATTCTTCTTTGAATCACTGTTACACATAAGTACATAGGAGGTGGTGGAGGAAGAAGGTTGATCATGGATGACCAATTGAGCCTGTTGTTGAGAAGGAAAGGGTTGAGACAAGATGACATGGGTAGGAGGTTTTGGGGTCCCTTGGAGGAACTTTGTGACCTCATCACGTCTCAGAAAATCCTTCGTGTAGTGATCATCACCACATATAAGGAAAGGATAGTGAGGTTTGAATTTATCCTTATCTTCAACATGTTGTATCTTGGTCTTATCGGATTGAGGATTATTATTCTTATCCTCCTTATTCCTACCCTTCCATTTTTTAGATTTATTTTTACCAGTAGGAGTCGATTGAACGACGTTCACCTATGAAGTTTTACCGGCTAGAGGGGTGGGCGTCGGAGAAGTTTGAACATTAGAAGCATGGGATTTGGGCGTGATGTGAGTGGTTTGTGTAGATTGAGGTTGGGCATGGAAAGTACCTATCATACCATCAACAACGTGATAATATGCTAGGGTTGTTGAGGTGGTCGTGGTAGAAGGACAAGGTGCATCAGGAAGTAGATTGTAAAGAGTACCCATTTGTGAATAAACGAGATCAAGATACTGGGCATGATAGATCGCTTGTTCTTCTGTGACAACTCCACCCATAGAAATGTTATTTATGAAGGATTTCATGAAGCATTCTTCCAATAACTGATCGGGAAGATCGAATTTGATTAGATTCCATCTTCGTCTCCACTCATGAATGTGATCAGAGATATGAGTGGTTTTACTTTTCTTGAAAGAACTCAAAATATCGGTTCCTGTTTCATAATGGATTGACAACTGGTAGTGAGTGAGGAAATCCATATCTAGGGTGTTGAAATCGGTGAAGAAGCCTCATGGTAATTCTATATACCACTTCACGGATGAACCCATGAGAGTTCATTGAAAAAGACATAACCGAATGGAATCATCCATCAAAGAGTTGTATGAACACCAAAGGTGGAAAGTCATTACATGATTGTTCGGATCCTATCCTATTTTACCATCGAACTTAGGAATGTCATATGGGAGTTTGGCCGGTATGACAGGCCAATGAGGAGAGTGATGGATAGGGTCATTCAAAATTCTAGATAGATCGGGGAGGTCCAAAGTGGCCAAAAAGGGTAATTGTCTATTCAATTGAGGGTATTGGTGACTTTTGGGAGGAAGTCCCTTTGGTATACCAGTAGGACCGTAAGCAATTTTCATATAATGTGAATATCTGGGAAAATTCAATTTTTTGTGTGGTGGAAGGTATCTTATGGGGTTGTATGGATTAGGTACGTTCCCTTGGAAAGGGATAGTAGACGGAACGTTCGAACCCAAAATGGAATTGGAGGTCCTGGGGTAAGGTTGGCCCGTACCAGGGGGTACGAAAGAGGTGACTTGAGGTTTTTTCCCCCCAGTCGATTGAGTATTTCCCTGGGTAAGAAAGTTCCAATATTGGGATAAAGTTGTCGGGATGTTCTATCCATAGGGTGGGGTGGGTGGAGGTTGTCCTCTGACTGGAGTTTGTGTCCCCATTGGGTTTTGACTTCCAAGCAAGGGTTGAAATTAGCCTCCAGGATTAAATTGTCTACCAATAGGAATCTAATAATTAGGTGTGAAAGACTAAGTAATTCCACTAGATTCAGATCCACCGGTGAGGGGTGGATAAGACCCTCGAGAAGGGAGCTGAGGAAGTGTCAGAATAAAACCAGGAACAAGATTATGCCCAGGGGGAGTGAAGACTCCAGGAATTCCGGATGGAACTTGGGTAGGAAGTGGAATAGAAGAATTCAATGCATTATACCCAAGAGGAAGTGATGGGATCTGACTAGGTAAAATTGGTGTGCCAATAGGAGTTTGGCTAGCCATCGTATTCTCAATGGGAATAATCAGAGTATTTGGGACCATCGTGGAATAGGCCTGTTGAAGAGGGATGGTTGAACTGGAACCAGCTGACAAAGCTTCTGAATGGGGAAAATAATAACACATTGTATTGTTAAAGTGATCTAAAGGCATCGTAAACGTGTAAGATGTTTCGAGAGTTTCAGAAGAGGTAGATATTTCAACTCCTGCCTCTGAGGTAGGAGGGTTCCTTCTAGAAGTTAGAGTCTAAGCTATGTCAGTGTTAAAATAAGGATCTTCGTTAAGGTCGATGACAATTTCAGGAGGTAATCTAGAAGTGTCGATAACAAGTTCTTCAAACGAATTGAGTTAGAGAATACATCTCTCATATCCAGGAGGTAGGCGGAAATCTTCTAGAGGGTCAAAAACAATTCGAAATCTCTCTAGAGAATTGGTCCTTTCCGGCTATGAAGGTATGTGGTCTTGGATCTCACTTTGTTGAGTAGAATCTTCTAGTGGGTTAAGAGGCAAGGGTTGAGAAACTTCTAGATGTTCCGAAGGTAGTCCTTGCATCCTATGTGAACATTGTGGAGGATCAATGTTGGCTAAACCAAACAATATAAGAAAAAAATCTATGGCCAACTACGTAAAGAAACAACACTTGCTAGTAAAATCTAGGAATCAAAACCAATCAAACAAGACCTTCCTATTCCGAAGTCACTAGTTGGTAATGAAATCCAACGTCGCGACATTGAGACAAGAGGGGGCTGGGCTAGGGTGGAAAAGTTACATTGATGACCTTCTTAATGGACTTACACCCTGGTGCAAGCTCCCACACATAATAGTGGGTATACCCTCCAAGGATCCGGAGTGAGTCTGGACAATGTTGATTCTAGGTATCTTGGAGACTTTTCCCTCCACATTCACCTTATGTAAGACTCTAAGAAGATAGGATACTAAAGTTACCACAAACAATAGTGATGCCTGGGGGAATAGTCGACAGTCTGATCCACACGAAAGGGCAGGGTATCGAGTCTGAAATCAACTTGAGAGGCTTCCACTCATCATTGTGGGTATACCTACACTGAGATCAACAAAGCAGGGTGAGTGACTCTGCCAATCTCAATGCGACCTTAGGTTTGACCCTTGTGTGAGAAGGGCTTCCCAGGACAAAATGTTGCAAATGGATTTGGAAACTCCCTATCAAAGGATACTATTGTGTGTTTTGTACTTTGGAGAGTGTGTCTCACTACCTATTCCAAAGCCCTAGCCTAGCTAATGTTGGTGTAAAAGAGCCCTATAAAAATTTACTAGTTGAATTTTTAGAGTTTTGTAATATTATTAAAATCTGTTTTACTCAAGAGGGAGATGGGAATGAAACCAATGTTATGTGAGACTTTGGCCCAATAATGTGTAAATATAAATGAATGATGCAAACTTTTGTTCGATGAATTCTATCTACAGCAAGGAGGAAGAATTTTTCTGGAAAACTGCAAACTACGATGTACAATTCCCCCCACTTTGTTTTTAAATGTAGTACCAAACAATCATTAACAATGTAATCTCACTATTCATTCTCTTTCAATATTTCAAAAACCAATATTTTCTAAATAAATGATTTCTTAAAAGACTAAAAATACATTAATTTTTTCCTTTCCAGAAACCAAAAACAGGAATGGAAATAAGAAAGGATAAGAAACCAATGAAAATAAGACACTCAACAAACACCCAAATCAATCTTTCAATGGAAATAAAAATAAAAATTGACAAGAAAATGTCTCTTCAAATATGAACAAGAAATGTTTTTCTAATCATTAAGCAATCCATAAGATACAACCAACTTACAAATCCAAACCCAATCCAAAATCTTTAATTGAGCAAGCACTCAGATGCAAGTCCAGAGATTATATCCTTGCTGATAAAATCAAAGATAAAAAAATGTCAAAAGAGAGGTGTTCGATCTCCGAAATCAATCAAGATCAAGTTGAAACAATCAGAAGCAGTCAAGAACTGGTATTAAAAGCCCTTTTCCAGTTGACTGAAGCAAAAAAACTAGGCAATAGTAGAGATTAAGACTTAATCCAAAAAAATTTCAAATGCCGTCGTGGGCAAGCAGTATAGCATAGTGTGGAAATGAGTGGTTTCCGCAGACCAATAATCATGCAGGTTGTGAAAATCCTGCACTGAAACAAACCACTAGGGTGTAGAAATAGAAGGTTTCTGCGATCTACTTGTAAGGTGAAGTGCATAAATCTTTCACAAAAAAGAAAGTTTTTCAAAAAGGACAAAGGGTCTTGGGAAAATTATAAACCTAGTGAGTCTAATTGGATTTCCCGTAGACTCAGAGACTGAAACATAATGTAAAAGGTAGGCTATGAGAAAGTGGCCAACAAAAAACCACAATCAATTTTTTTCCCCAGTGGAGTTGCTTAACGGGTAAATCGGTAGATGCAGACATGAACTAATCCCCCTAGATACACCTAGATCTATAACAAAACAAGACGGAACATGATGCTTTCCCTAGGTTTCAATAATTGATTTTAACTACCAAAGAAGGAATAGATATCATACCTTATGAATCGCTTCCTTATGTCTTTGTTGATCCTGCCTTACTCCGATGTTCCTATGAGATCAGATATGCAATGGCACAAATCAACCAATGTGAAAGCAGCGATAGTGGAATTCAATGACAACCTAAACATGTGATCAAGGAGTCATGTAATAAAATATCAATCATTTTATGGGAAAGAGACGTTCCATCGTATTATATTAATGAAAGGTAGAAGATACAACTGAATCACCTTGATGTCACAAGTTCCATTTCAGTGGCCCTTTGTTCTGACACACACATACATATGTTCCAACATTTGCATGAATATTTCTCTCAACAGCTTGATGGATGAATGGAGACCTCAAGAATCACTTGAAATAGGTTTCTTCACATAGTCTTCAGCCTATTCTTTCTTCAGTCTCTATGTTTCTTTATGCTTGTACCTCTAACCTTTTCCATGAGAAGCCTATCATTATATAGGAGAAACTGAAGTGGTTAAAGAAATGAGGATGATCCCATCAAATCAGAGAAGTCAATAGGATCGTAACCATAAGGATGCCACCTCATATTTTCAGAATATGCCACTTCTAGAAGCTGCTAGAGCTTCCTTTCTCTTTTAGTTTTAAAGCTTCGCCGCGGCCTGCCTATATAGCAGCCTGTGGAAATCCCATGGGTTGGCTATAGTGAAAAATGCAGAAATCAAGGATTTTCGCACTGTGTAAAGGGAGCAGCCCACAAGGGCCTTCCAAAAATGCATCTTTCAAGGGTGGAAAGAGGTTTCTTTTCTCACGCAAAAGATTATATTGGGAACCTGAACACATGTTTATGTAATCATCATCAGGGTGACCAAAATAATGTGTAACAATGGGGAATGTCTTTAAGGAGAGCAAAAGTAAACGTTTCTCTATTTGAAATGTTATGGAAAAAAAAATACCCTTCTAGTAGATTCAACCACTTGTCTACAACATCTTCATCTATCTGACCTTCAAATATAGGAATATCGAAGTTTATTTGTACCTTGAAGGGGGAGGTGCCTCTGCTTGAAGAAGATGAGTCACCTGTTGGTAGCTGCCGAAGGATTTGCGAGAAACTATCCATCATCTCGTTCCTCTATTGCATGAGGGCTTCCTCAATCAACAGTTTGAAAGGATCTTCTATCCTGTCATCTTTATTTTCTCCTGCCATGAGAGGTCACTTGGGCATGTGAGATATTTTGTCCTCAAGAGAAACAAGCTCGAGACCCAACTCTTTGTACTCCGACCTCGTTGGGGACATGCATTAAGACGACAAGGAGTAGACCGCTTTGATACCACTGATCCAGATTTTATGAGAATAATGAAATGACTAAAGATTAGTAACAAGCTCTTAACAAAAAATAACAGAGATACAATAAAACTGGTTTTCTATTCAATAACGAAATAAGGTGAAACTATAAAATGCAGCGGAAACAAGCTTGTTGGAATGGTGGCAGCTTATCTCTAAGAAGAGATGTGATGACTGCGCTCATTCGCAAGAAGATGATTAAAATGAGTCTCTAAAGTCCCTTTTTTACAATAAGCAGGAATTCCAAAATCCCTAGACATCCAAAAACCTAACGCTAGGAGATGAAGCGCCAAAAGTCATGTGGACCACGTTTGGGTAAGTTAGTACATCAACTTCCCGGGGTCGTAACGTTTGCATACGATTTCCATTTTAGGCGTATGATAGCCCGTTGGAAAGGTATCATTGAGGAGATTTATTTTAGGGACAATATCAAAGGAAATTTCATATTGCAAACTTGTTTTCCCAAAAAACATCATTTAGGGCCTCAAAACGACTCCGGAAGTGAAAACTGCTAAAAATAGTAAATCACCAAAATTGCTACAAAATTGTTTTGAGCTAGTTGGAAAAGGTGGGTGGCCACTGATATCCACCTGGATCAACACTTATGGGGTGGGACAGGAATGTGGGGAATGAGAGTCTGTGAGAGGTGGTCGTAAATGGCTCCTTGGAGGAAATCCTTCCTATTGTACTGTGCAACTTCATGTTGTCCCTGCCTAGCCTAGGAATCCCTTTCCCTGTGGAGTTTAGTCCCAGCTTGGGGGTGACCCACTGCTGAGAGTTATGAGAAATTTGGTCTAAGGATGGGAGGTTCGTGGAAGGTCTCTGCGCAGTTGGTGTACTTCAATTAAAAGATAAGTACCATTTCCAAGTTTGGTTACATGTTGTGTATTTATATATGTTGTTATATTTATGGGTTTTTTCTATGATTACTACACTTATGATTTTACTGTTATTTCTGCATTATGTTGTGTGATAGTAGAACATAAATCATCTGTTAAATATTGGTATTTGTTATTGTCACTTTCGCAATAATATGTGTATGTACAAAATGTTTATGTCTAGTTAAAATTGCATTAGATATATATAAATATACATACATACATACATACATACATACATACATACATACATACATAGATATATATATATATATATATATATATATATATATATATATATATATATATATATATATAGTTGTGTGTGTGTGTGTGTATGCTCGAGCCTGTTAGTTTTCTGAGGTAGCATTACCCAACCTGTTGGTGGCTGGGGATGTCACAAATTGGTATCAGAGCCATGGTTTCAACACTGAGCCTAGATGGGCCATGTTAGTGGTTAATGAAGAAAATATTTCAGAGTGAATTGTTGTCGAAAGGGACAAAATTCAAAGTTCAGAGCATCCCTGAGTGTCAGGAAGGCATCGTGTGAACACTTGGACTGTGTTTAGAAGCTCAGGAATTATAGAAGTTCAAGAAAACATACAGAGGAAGGAAGACACAACAACCATTGTGTTGGGCTGCGAGGTTTGAATTTGGGCCGTAGGATCTATTTGGGAGAAGGCATACCCTTCACAGTCATCATATTTAGAAAAGGTGTAGGAAAGTTAACCCCTAAGTACTTCGGACTTCGTGACTTCGGTGAAGTTTATGTGTGATAAAGAATAAGGGGCCAAAGCACGAAGCCCAAAGTTCTGAAGTTTTGGAGTGGATCTACACTGTAGATCTAGGAGTAGTGCTTAACAGTTGGATCGAATGATGACATATTAGAACTGTTAGATCGAGTCAAGAGAAAGAGGTAACATCTTTGTGCAAGTGATTGTGAGTCATATATCTCATAGCAGTTCACAATATCAACACTTCGGGAGAAATGGAGTGTGCTGGAGTGAAAACTCCTCAAGCCCGAAGTCCCAAAGTCCAGTGTTAATATGGACTGTTCATAAAAAAGGGGCATGTGTCGGAAAATTAGCGTATTTGGCAGTTCGACGTTCGAGAGAAACAAAGTATGCTAGTATGAAAAATCTTGAAGCCCGAAGTCCCAAAGTTCGTAGTTAATCCAGACCGTTCATCAAAAAGGGCCACGTCTCGACAGATTATCATATTCAGGAGTTTGACTATCGAGAGAAAAAAATTATTCTAGTGTGAAAATTCGCAAATCCTGAAGTTCTGAAGTCCATATTTAATTCGGATTGTTCATCAAAAAGGGGCACGTGTCAGCAGATCAACGTATTCATGAGTTTGATGTTTGGGAGAAACAAAGTATGCTAAGGAGAAAAATATCGAAGTATCGAAGTCCAAATTTGATACGGACCATCCATCAAAAGGGACATGTGTCAAAATATCATCTTGTTTGAGAGTTCAGTGTTTGAGAGAATTGGAGTGTGCTAGTGTGAAAAGTCTTGAAGCCCAAAGTCTCGAAGCTGAAGAATAGAAGTGGCATGGCATGGTGATGTCACATGTGGTGATGTGGACCTTTCCTATACATGCCACGTCCCACCACCTCAATTTTTGAAAGTTGTACTATGTGGACCTCGGAAGGTAATAAAGTTTTAGGAGTTCGACGTTTAGGAGAATTGGAGTGTGCAAGTATAAAATATTTTGAAGCCTGAAGTCCCAAAGTGACGTGGCATACAAACGTCACCAGGGATGACATTGACACATGGTACATGTGCCATGTGTCAGTGAGTTAAGAACCTTTGGAAGATAGAAATTCCAGTTAGAATGTGACACGTGTCACCTGTCATATTGGGACACGTGTCCACTTCTAGTATTTTTCCACGTGGCACTCCTCTCGAGCATGGCTAGTGGGGCCCCTGATGAATACAAAAGTAGTTAAAAACTGGGTGAAGAATTTAACTAGAATGGGGCCACGATAACTTGACCCCATTATCCACATGGTGCCAGATCATGAAGTCTAGAGACTTGGTAGTCCAGAGGAAAGATGTTACAGTTAGCATTGAGTAGAGAACTCCCGAAGGCCTGAAGGTCAAAGTATACCTCGACCATTGATCATAGAGGAAACATGGTAGCTGATGCGGTAGTCGGAGACTTGACACTCCAAAATAAATGGTCCATGATTGAGTGGGAGGAAGAAATCCTTGAAGTCTCATAACGCCGAAGAAACGTGGCATGATGACGTCACCGGGGGTGACATGGAAGTATTCGAATATTCGTGGTTCAGGATTTTTTTGGTGTGTAGATGTGAAATTCTCCAAAGTCCCAGAGCCCCGAAGGTATGAAGTCTCGAAGCCTCGAAGCTCTAAAGTGTCGGAGTCCCAAAGCTCGAATTTCCATAGTAATTATCAGTCATTGGATGATGGGAAGTCGTGGACTGTTGATCCACCCCACTTCATGAGTTCATCCATTCGACACTCTGGGATATTTTTTGTGATGTGCTTTGGAAACCTCCGAAGCTTTGGAGCCCTGAATTTTCAAGACTCCAAATAAGCACCCAACTAATAGCACTTGGTCACATGTGAATTAAGGGCTGAAGAAAAAGGGGTTGACGCCCAAAAATTATTGCAGAATAGAGTAGGGCTTAGAGATATAACCTTGAGGGGTTCTTGATTGACCAAGACCCATAGAAAATGGAGTCGGATATTATTTTTTTGAACCATATTGGTTTATGTTATTTTGAAAAATTATTAAGTCTAATAGCCTGACAAAAATTCAGTTGAATGCACATTTTGCAGAGTTAACAATTGTTAGAACTGAACCAAATTGTCACATAGTGCATAGAAATGGAGGAGTCATAGGATGATTAGAGTTCGAAGAATGAAGCTAGAGGAATGGATGTCCATTTGGGAGTTGAAGGAACAAAATCCAATGGGCATGGAGAAGAAATAGATAAAGACAAGGGCATGATGAAAATCATTAAAAATTTGCAAAAAGATGTCCAAATTCACCAAGAAGATAAAGAAAGGCTTAAGAGATCCAAGGAGTAATAGGAATAATTCAATATGAAGTTAATGCAGATCCTGGAAAGAATTGAAAGGAAGTTGGATAAGGAGAGTGGCTCCAACAAATCAAGAGGTCACAAGACCCCCGAGAAAAAAGGAAGATCAAGGAGTGGTAGAAGACATCACCAACACTCCCAAAGGCATTCCAAAAGGAGGCCACACAATAGTTCAAGTCCATCTCCTACCAAAAATCATAGGAGATATGAAGTGGATTTACTAAAGGGTGAAATTAATAAGATCAAACCTCCTACTTTTGATGGAGGGCACCAAAAAGATGAAGATGCTGAGACATGGCTACTTGGCATGAGGAAATATTTCCAATTGCATAATTATTCCTCTCATGCATAGGGAATAATTGCAATATACCAATTGAAAGGAAAGGCATCCATGCGGTGGGATCATCTTGTGCAAGTGCAACACATCAGAGAGAAGAATGTTACATGGAAGGAATTCAAGAGACATTTTGAAAAGAAGTACTTAACCAAGATATATTATGATGAAAAGATGAAAGAGTTCTTTGAACTTAAATTGGGAAGCATGACTATAGATGAACATGAAAAGAGATTTCTAGAGTTGTTGAAGTATGTCTCTTTCATTAAGGATGAGACGGTTAAGATCCAAAGATATCTGAGTGGGCTGCTATCTTTTATCAGTGATAAAATCCAATATGATGATCCCAAGACTCTAGAAGAAACTATAAGGAGAGAAAAATTCTTATATGATAAGAAAAAAGGAAAGCCTACTTCCCAAAAATCTTGGGAAGATAAGAGGAAGTTTAAGAGGGAGCAGAGGCATAAGGGGAACACGCCACCATTTTTCAGAAATAGTCCTCAAGGAAAACCAGTTTTGAGAGAGCCCCGGATGGTTGAAGTAGGTGGGAAAAGGCCAAGGAAGACACTTATGAAATGTTGGGGTTGTAAAGAAGATCATAATTATATATATTTCCCTCACAGAAAGGACAAGGTGAGATTTTTTCACCATGTTTAGCAAGAATAAATAGTGGAGGAAATGGGCAAAAGATTACCTAGGATCTATGCAGCCCTGGAAAACAAGCAAGCTTAGTTTCAATCACACATGATTGAAGTTGAAGGTATGATCAATAACCATGCCTTTACCATTTTAATTGACTTAGGGGATATTCATAGCTATATAGATCCTAAGGTAGTGGAAATATTTCAATTACCAAGAAGTAAGCATGCGAAATATTGGTTGTTGCAACTGGCTACAGGATCCAAGAGAAAGGTTGTTGAGTTGGTTAAATCATGTCTAGTGGGAATGAATGGAATGAGTACCAAGGAATATTTGAACATCTTTCCCTTGGGATAATATTATTTACTAATTGGTATTGATTGGTTAGACCAACACCATGCCATATTAGACTATCATAACAAGGAATTGACTTTCCTGGATGAGGAAGGAAATCAAAGAACAATCCAAGGAATTCCCAAGGCAGTTACTAACCGAGAAATATCAGCAATGCAGCTAAAGAAGTCTTAAAGGAATGGATGTCAAATATTTGAAGCCCATATGGAGGAAGCATATAAGGATAAGGTACTAAATTTGGAGGATCATGTAGTCCTGGAAGATTTTGAAGATGTGTTCAAGGAGGTACCATAACTACCCCCAAAGAGAGATATTGATTTCTCTACAAGTTTAATGCCTGGAGAAGCTCCAATATCAAAGACTCCTTACAAAATGAGTACACCAGAGTTGAAGGAGTTGCAAATGAAAATTGAAGAGATTCTAAAAAAGGGGTATATACGCCCAAGTGTGTCACCTTGGGGTGCCCTAGTATTGTCCGTGAAGAAGAAAACTGGGACCTTGAGACTATGCATCGACTTCAGGCAGCTAAATAAAGTAACTATAAAGAACATGTATCCTCTACCAAGATTGATGACCTCTTTGATCAGTTGAAGGATGCAAGGATATTTTCAAAGATAGATCTCAGGTCAGGATACCATTAGGTAAGGATTAAATATGAATACATCAACAAGAGCTCCTTCAAGACAAGGTATGGTCATTATGAATTCACAGTGGTGCCATTTGGGTTTTGAAATGCACTAGTTGTTTTCATGTGCCTAATGAATGTTGTTTTCCGAGAATATTTAGACAAGTTTGTCATTGTCTTTTTGGATGACATCCTTGTATATTCCAAGTTGGAATAAGAGCATGAGAATCATTTGAGGATGGTGTTGCAAGGGCTAAGAGATCATCAATTGTATGCCAAATTGAGCAAGTGCTCATTTTATCAAAACATAATTCACTATTTGGGGCATATCATATCTGAAGAAGGGATAGCAGTGGACCCTTAAAATATTGAGGCCATTAAAGGGTGGAAAACACCTAAGAATGTGACAGAAGTCAGATCATTCATGGGTCTAGCTGGCTACTACAGGAGATTCATTGCAGGATTCTCAAGGATTTCCCACCCAATCACTTCCTTACAAAGAAAAGAAGTAAAATTTCAACGGATTGAGGAATTTGAAATGAGCTTCCAGCAATTGAAGCAATTGTTAACGAGTGCTCCAATTCTATGGATTTCTGATCTGAATGAAGATTTTGTGGTTTGCATAGATGTGTGCAAAGAAGGACTTGGAGGACTCCCTAGTCAGAATGGATTTGTGATATGTTTTGAGTCCAAAAAATTGAAAGAGCATGAAAGGTTCTATGCCACTCATGATTTGGAGTTGGAAGCCATAGTACACACTTTGAATAAGTGGAGGCATGACCTCATGGGAAACAAGTTTGAGTTCAGGAAAGACCATATCGGTCTGAAATATTTGTTTGATCAACCAACTTTGAATGCTAGGCAGAGTAGATGGTTGGAATTACTCTGTGAGTATGACTTTGATATCAAGCACATCAAAGGAAAGGAGAACAAGGTGGTTCATGCACTCAAGAGGAGAGTGCATGAAATGCATGTTACAACCATTAGCATGTATCAGATGGATCTTAAAGGAAGAATATCTAAGACTACAAAAGTTGATTTGCAGTACATGGAATTGGTAACAAAATTGTAGCATCGTAAAATGCAGTAGAAAGCATAAAATTATGAATTGGGAATTGATGGAATTCTCTTGTACAGAAACAAAGTTTATGTACCCAATTCTCTTGAATTGAGGAGTGTGATTTTAAAATAAACGCATAATGTACCTTATGCGGGACACCTGGGATATCAGAAAACAACTTCAACGGTCAAGAGCAAATATTATTGGCCAGGCATGAAGAGGGAGATTTATGAATACATAGATAAATGCTTAGAGTGTCAAATGGTCAAGGCTGAGCATAGACGCCCAAATAGGTTACTGCAGCCATTACCCATTCCCTAGTGGAAGTGGGAAGTGGTGACAATGGATTTCATCACAAGATTTCCTAGAACAAGCACGCAACATGATGCGATCATGGTGGTAGTGGACAAGCTTACTAAAGTTTCCCATTTCATTCCTATGAAGGTTACTCACAAGGAAACCAATGTTGTTGATATTTATATGAGGGAAGTAGCACGATTGCATGGTATTCCCAAGACAATTGTGTTTGATAGAGACCCCAAATTTACCTCAAATTTTTGGAGAGGATTATTCAAGGGGTTCGGAATGAACTTGAACTTCAGCACAACCTATCATCCTGAGTCTGATGGACAAAAAAAAGAGTAAATCAAGTGATAGAAGATATGCTAAGGATTTATGTGATGGACAAACCATCTAAATGGTAAGATTATCTAAACTTGGTAGAATTTTCCTAGAACAATGGGTATCAAGCATCACTGAAGATCAACCTTTTTGAAGCACTTTATAGTATAAATTGTAACACCCCAGTAAGCTAGGACAACCCAGCTGATAAGGAAGTGGTTGGACCAAATATGATCAGGGAAATGGAAGAGAAATTGTTAAAGACAAAATAGAATTTGAAGGATGCCCAAGACAAAAATAAAAGCTATGCTGACAAGAACATAACTCGCAAGGAATTTAAAGTGGGGGATCATGTTTTCTTGAAGGTGAAAGCCAACAGAAGTTCCCTCAAGCTGGTAAATTGTTCCAAGTTGGCAGCCAGATATTGTGGGCCATTTGAAATCCTAGAGAGTATTGGTCCAGGAGCGTATATGCTTGCATTTCCTGCATCTATGTCTATACATAATGTATTTCATGCCTCATTTCTTAAGAAATATATACCTTATGATAATCGTGTTATTTATTGAAATGTGATTTAGGTGGAGCAAGAAAGCACCTTTTAGGTGCATCCAGTGTGCATACTAGAGTGAAAAAGAAAGTAGCTTCGAAATCGAGCCATAGGGCTTCTAAAGGTCTAGTGGACCTACTAGAGTCTCGAGGATGCAACATGGGAGCATGAATATACTATGCCGAAAGAATACCCACATCTTTTTGAAGATTTTGAAAATCCTATTGATGTTATGTAAATGAGTTGCACTGAGGATGGTGCAAAAATAAGGGGAGGGGATTGTAACATCCCAAGGCCGAGCCTCAGTTGTAATTTTGAATGTAACGTGTTTTGTAGGTTGGTGAGCCAAGTATTTATAATATGGTAGTCTTATGTGTTTATTAGGCTTGAGATCCTAGATGTTAAAGGTCAGGAGCCTATTTTGTACATGTAAATATTCATATTATTAATATAAACAACATCATTGCATGTAGACCTACCACAAAGAAAGAGTATGGGGGACTAAGCTCCACTAGGATGGGTAAGGGAGGGGGGTTGAGAGACTAGGAAAAGGGGATAAGATTGAGGGCTTAACCTAAGGGATTATTATAATGTATTTCCTTAGATTACTAAAGTTTGAGGAAATAAACCGAGTTATCCAAAGTTC
Organism: Picea engelmannii; assembly: GCA_009831015.1. Classification (NCBI taxonomy): domain Eukaryota; kingdom Viridiplantae; phylum Streptophyta; class Pinopsida; order Pinales; family Pinaceae; genus Picea; species Picea engelmannii. The sequence goes on along the minus strand of ML813568.1, from coordinate 33,732 downwards.
CTTTGGGAGGAGGAACGGGTTCCAAGTAGATAGGAATATGCTCCTGGAGAGCCAAGTGTCAGCCAGGACACATACATATTTATGTGGGAATTTCCATTGTTGTTGGGGGTTCATGAACCATTTTGGCCATATTTCCTGAGGATTTCTCTCTCAACATGGGGACCAGGTGAGCCATCCATTTCCCTGGATTCACTCACGCACTGAGAAGGCATGTAGTCAGCCAATTCTTCCATTGTTGAACCCTTTACCTTCGTGAACCTATGTAAATTGTTGAGTCATCCCTTGCCTTACCAAAGTGTCCTACTGTGGTTACTTGGTTGAATTAAGAGCTGGTTTGAAGAGGCAGGTTGTTAGGCCTTTGGGTAACTCTCCTAGGTGAGAGACTGTGGATAGAATAAGTAGGCTATCAGGCATGTGAGCAAATCTCTCCAGGTGAGAGAGTGTGATGAGGAAGTGAGTTCTCCTAGAGGGATTCCTATAGCAACTACAAAACTATGAGAATTTCATCTAACCTGTTGTTGAAGCCCTGAAAGGGAGGTGGAGGAGTCGATGGAATGTATGCTAGTGAAGGTGTACACTCATGGGGTGGGACATGCATGTGGGGAATGAGAGTCTATGAGCGGTGGGTGTAAGTGGCTCCTTGGAGGAAATCCTTCCTATTGTACTATGAAAATTCATGTTGTCCCTATACTGTGTGATGGAAGAAGCAGGTTGTTAGGCCTGTGAGCAATTCTCTCTAGGTGAGAGAGTGTGATGAGGAAGTGTTTTCTCCTGGAGGGAGTATAGTAGTAGCTACAGAGCTCTGATCATTTCATTCGATCTATTTTTGAATCCCTAGAAGGAAGGTGGAGCAGCCGATGAACTATGTGACAGTGAAGGTGTACACTCTTGGGGTGGTACATGCATGTGGCTAATGAGAGTCTACGAGCAGTGGGCGTAAGTGTCTCCTTGGAGGAAATCCTTCCTGTTGTACTGTGAAACTTCTTGTTGTCCCTGCCTAGCTTAGGAATCCCTTGACCGATGGAGTTTAATCCCAGCTTGGGGGTGACCCACTGCTAAGAGTGATGATTAGCATGGTCTAAGGATGGGAGGTTCATGGAAGGTCTGCACGTAGTTGGTGTACTTCAATTAAAACATAAGTACCATTTTCAAGTTTGGTTTCATGTTATGTATTTATATATGTTGTTATATTTACGGGTTTTGTATGTGATTACTGCATGTATGCTTTTACTGTTATTTCTACATTATGATGTGTGATAGAAGAACATAAATCATATGTTAAATATTGGTATGTTTTATTGTCGCTTCTGCAAGAATATGTGTATGTACAAAATGTTTATGTATGGTTAAAATTGCATTATATATATGTATGTATGTATGCATGTATGTATGTATGTATGCTCGAGCATGTTAGTTTTATGAGGTATCCTTTTTCGGCCTTTTGGTGGTTGGGGATATCACACATCAGAATCAAAGCTAAAAGTATGTTTAAAGAGTGATGTTTCTCGGCCTGTTGGTGGCCCGAGACATCACAGGGAGGCAAAAAATCAGAAAGGGGTTGCAAATACTTGGGCAAGGAGGAAAAGGGATTTGGGAAATGTTTCTCCATTCTAATGCTTGATTTGGGAATGGGACCCCAATACCTCCTTTTATATGACAAAATGATAGTTATTTGGTTTGGGGATGGGATATAACAAGTGAATTGGTTGGGAAACGCTCGATAGCCTGTAAACTCTTCTGAATTCCTTGCAACTTTTTATTTTTTGCAACTTTTGGAGGTAAACGTGGGTTTTTTAGTATGTAGAAAGCATATGTACATGAGATGTATAGAATGAAACAAGTGTATGTATGAGGGAAGTAGTGCAGCGGTGCGCATACATGCTCCAAAAAATGGTTTTTTAAATAGAGTTCCTCAGCAGTGATTTGCCAAATTATGCAAGTAGAAAGCCCAATGCCATGTATTCATAGGTAGAGAATTTTACGGATATAACACATGAGTACCTTATTTTAGTGACCCTTGTTTCATTTTGGTGACCATGTCATTAAATCCTCCTTAAGATTGGGATTTTGTTCATTCTACATCCCAGATTTGAGCCTCATACATATCTTTTCATCATGTTGATAGACTTACCCTCTCTACATCCACACTATTGATCAATATTGGTTGGGTTATCACATACAATAATCCCTCTACTTAATCCATACTATGATGTTTCTTCTATTTTATACCACCATTCACCCACCCTTGAGGAGATCACCATTCATTCTCCGACCCCTATTTGCTTCCATTGCAGTTTTCACATCCAACATTGCATTCATCTATTTTTTTACTAGGGAATTTATCTCCTCATTTCCCCCTTATTTTCCCATTTGGTTTCCCTCTTGAATTCTCTTTTGGATAATTTTTCTCTCGACACTGGTTATATTCTTTGGTCGGACCCTTTTCCCTTCATAGTTATCTTCTTGATCCTCCTGGAACCACTTTATAAATACCAGGAGAATCTTTTTCTTCTCCACACATAGCTTATTTGTGGAAAAATCCATTTTTTCCCGTGTTCAAAGCATATGCGATGAGTCACCCTTGCATCCCATGGATTCTATTCAGTTCCTCTCTAGTCCTATTACAATTTACCCTTGTCTCCATGAGTTATACCCATCCAATGTTTTTTAGGTTTGACCTCTAGTTGTCCCCTTGGTTTACTGATTTGTCCTTAAACAATTATTTTCCCAATAATCTACCATTCCCCATGGAATGCTTTCAGGCATTGCTAGGTTAGAATTTCCTTTATTCTATTAATAAGGGAAGTCTTACGCCCATCTCTCTATTCCTTACCATGACCTCTTTGTGCCAATCTTTTTCAGTCATCTTGCAATTTCTGCCTCATTTTGGTTTCAAGGATCCCTTAGTCCCTTGACACTATCAATCCTTCTCTTATTGAATTTAGCACCTATATTCTAAGGTTTTGTATTAGATGATAGTATACCTTGGGCCCATTTTCCTCATTGGTGGGTGCCTTAGAACAAGCAGGGAAAATACTTATTTATCTTTGAGTTGTTTGTTTCTAATGTTCTTGACTCCAGCTCATTATCACAACATTGAGATTCATACACTTTATGGTTCATGGTCCAATTGATTGTACCATTTTCCCATACATGTATGAGTTGTATTATCCCTTAGGAAAGATTTTCCCTTCAGGTAGATCCCTCACATGTTTCAACCTTAACACTTGTTTATACATATATAGCTCTAGTTGTTGTAATTTGGATGCTATACCTTAAGAATTCCTCCTATTCCTATGCACCAAAAAAATTCCCCCTATCGACACTAGTACCTTGATTATAGGTGTTAATACTATGTACCTTGGTCAAATTTTCCTCCTTGATGGGTTATCTTTGACCAATATGAGAGAGTACTCATCACTCTCAAATTCGGTAGGATCTCACATGATCGACTCAAACTCATTCTCGCACCATTGAGATTCATAAATATGTTTTAGTGATATATTATTAATTGCAATTCCTTGGATTTGATTGGCTCAGTTTCTCCATTCTCAGAGCCATTGGTTTGATATTTCCTCCTGCTACCTCATTTCATATCTTTGGATCCATTTTCCTTTTCAATAGGGATTCTCAAGTTGCTTCTCCCCCCCTCCCCCCAGGAGCGAGCATCAATGCCTATGTAACCAAATTAGTTGTAGTCATAATGATTCTATATTGGATCAAGCCCTTTTGATCCAAGTATATTTATGTAGGACTATTCATCTCATTATATTGTACTATGGCACCCCTTCACAAACATCGTATTATCTTGTATTGAGACCCCATTTTCTCTCACTTTCTTGGCCCATTTATTCCATGCAATACCATTGTATCATTCTTATGAGATATCTCGACAAGTATGGGTATCCCTACCTCATTCCTATTGATATATTGTACACATATCACCTTTTGAATTTATTATTGATAGGTGGTTCTTTGTGACCCTTATGTGGGCCATCCTCCTTCTTTGGATAATATTTTCCCTCCTTGATCCTCTCTGAGATTGGAAAAAGAAACAATGATGTGTTTCATTCATACGATTTTCTCCTAACCTCACACATCATGGTGCAATATGTTATCACCTAACAATCACTTACTTGTGACATTTCCACGAGTCTTACAAAAATATACCATTGCTATCATGTTTAGCTTCTATTTCACCTCATTTTCCACCATTATTTGGCCTTTGGAAGTTGTTGAGTCAAATAAAGATTTGTAAAAGAAAGGATTTGTTGGCGTAGATTGGGAAGACCCAGGGTTCAAGTATTAATAACCAACAAAACCCTTAAACACTGACTCATTTGGCATCACCTGCAAGTAGAAGAAGTCCCATCCGAGGTGTCTATGGGGACTGAAGGAACCAAGTTTTTGTATTTCCGAGTGGATTGGAGACTGTTTCTTTAACTTATTCAACATGCGTGGTTTCTACAACACCCAAATAACATATGTGACAAAGTAATTAATCATACAGGATAAGTATAACATTTGTTCACCTATGCGTTGTTTTCATACATAGACACTTATGAGAAAGTAAGATTAGTATAACTATTATGCATCATATTCATCATCATCTTTAGTTAACAGAACAATAATCATAATAAACACACCATGCAAAATACATTATAAACAAACACAAGGACACCATGCTTTAACGTGGTTCACCCCAACTTGGGCTACGTCCACAATGGTCAGCTTCTATTATTCATTCAAGTATTCATTACATATGTGCATTGTGCTATACAAAATTCCTACAGCTACAGTTCACCATACTAATTGCCTAGTTTTTTTCTACAGTGTGCACCTACAGATTTTTCATACCTCAGATATAACTGTTTACAACCACAAAGTATCCAAACATAGTTCAAAAGATAGATAATGAATTTATACATCACACACCACACACTATCCTCCCTTTAACTATCCCACCTTTTACATATTTATACAATTTCATTAGGGCTTAATGCATTAAAAAATATCCCAAAACCCCCAAAATGCCTTAAAGGCTTACAACATTACTCCTCAAAATGCACGTCTTGCTGATTTTGCTAACTTCCTTCCACTTCTTATGCACTTTATGTCCCTTTTTAATGTATCCTGCACAGTTGACTTGCGACGCAATATTCAATAATTGTTAGGTAGCTAGAGAAGTAGTGGGGGGGGGGGGGGGGGGGGGGGGAGGGCCCATAGTGATAATAGTAGAGGCCATTAAATGTAAGGTGGACTAGGTCCACTATAGTATTAAATAAGGCCCACTATGGTAGTTAGATATAATAAATGTAAGAGGACTTCTTAGAAGGTTCTGCTTCTAGAAGGTTCCTCCTATACAATGTTCATAGGTGGTTGGTAGCACTATATAAAGGGGTTCAAGAAATGCAATGAGATATGAAGAGAAGTATTATATTTTGATCTTGTATCTCATTAGGAGGTTTCCACCTCGAAGAGGCAGGTGAACATGAGATGATCCCTTCCATAATAGGATCCATTGTATAGTGTTGCCCTACCATAAGGGTTTGATAATAATAAAATTGTGACTCTTTTATATTATTCTCTGAATATTTTTGGTGTTTTTGTATGAAAGTATCATGTACTTAAAAATTGGTATTATAGCACTTTCCTTGGCATAAATTGTGGGAAAATTATTTTTATTTTTGCATATTTTGTTTTCAGAGAAGAAAAAAAGGGTTGAGAAATACCGAACAATTTTTATAGGTTTTTTTTCAACATTTGCTGAAAACGGATATATGTCCGATTTCCCCTCATAAAAACACCCAATTTAAAAAAACAATTGTCTGAAATGAAGTCTGGGAAGTAAAGTTATCACTATTTTAAAATTTGTTATCTTCAAGGTTTTTTCCGTGGATGACCGTGTGATTTTTCTAATTTTTGTATTAGCTAGGGCCAAATTTTACAAAACAAATTATAGATTTGAGTTCCTCTTTCAAAAATAGATTATTTCAAAAAACAAAATCACCCAAATAGGAGCTCTAGAAGTGAAGATATCATTGATTTAAAATCGTTCATTTTTGGGGGTTTCCATGATGGCGGGAAACTACAGAGTTCATAACTTTTCAGAGGGTGCTAAGATTGATACCGGATTAGTTCCATTGGATATAGGATTTCCAAATATTTCTTTTGGTATCTTATATGTGGTGTTTCCCAGGTATATTCACTTTCAATCCCTCATGTCCCTACAATGAAAAATTTCAACGTAATATGGAAGTTATTGAAGAGATCAAAATTGCACTGTAGGAGAGATATATTAGGAATCTCATGTACATTGACATCACATTAGATTATACTCAAGAAAGATATGCTTGGTATGATTATGAGGAATATTGTGAGGATTCGTATATGGAAATTCGTAATCTCTGGGATGATAAGTACTTTCATCTTTTATTTGATGACTTTACTCCACATTATGTAGAGCACATTATGGAGAGAACTCCAAAGACTTCTATGAATACTATATTTTAGTATATTAGTACTAGTGTGTTATTCAAATGATTTTTTAGATATGGAGATATCTAGATATTTGGATCCCCATGATCAATGTAGATCTTTGGAGCATCATTTTTAGTTGGTTATTGGGTTATGATATCTTCTGTGTGGAGTTCACATGAGAACTTGGACATGGGACCCCAGTTTACAATGGTGTTTGGACTACTTCAACATGGTGGCTTTAATTGTTGATTAAGGTTGGTTTTCATTGATGTCAACCCTTGAACAAAGCCCCGTAGCACAAAGGTTTGGGTAATGGACCCAAGATTATTTGATGTAAATATGACTCATTATTGTTTCGTCATGGTTGATAAGGAGTAAATATGGATGAAATCCAAAGTGGTCCCCTTATGGTGAAAACCCTCACGAGAAGACGCTTTGCGGAGTAAGAGAACCCATGCCTAATTGTGGAATAATGAGATGAAAGATAGTGAATTTGTCAGGGAAACTATCCTAGATGGATATTTCTTGTCATGTCATTTCCGGTGGAATGTGGAACATCACATAAATCCTCATGGTTAGAGATTTATGACCATGAGAAGTTGGAGACCCCAGGTTTGGGTAATGGACCCAAGTTTGTTTGATGGGTAATGGTATGAGTTATGATATATTTTTAGATAATACTATTCTATATGGATAGTATATGTCATGCCATTTCTGATGGTATGTTGAACGTCACATAACTCCTCATGGTTTGTGAGTTATGGCCTTACGAAGTTGGAGGACCCTCATATGTCATCTAGAAGCCCCAAAAGGTCAAAGTAGTCAAAGTGGTTTAAGAGATTTTAAAAGGTAAATAATAAAGTGAAGTAATGAGTGTATTATAATTCAAAGTGAATACAAAATAAATTATTTCAATAATAAATTTAATGGAGAAATTAAAAGTGGGTTAACCCTAAAATAAGGAAAGTGGGGCCAAGTCACCTAGAAGATGTTTTTAAGGAAGCTACTTGGAGAGTATAAATAAGAGGCAAGGCTCTCTCATTTAATATACACTTGAGAATATTGAATATCTATAGGTGTCTAAGTCAATCAAGGATATCTAAGCCAAATGTCTGAGGTAAGGTGAAGAAAAGAAGGCCGAAATGCAAGGAAGGATAAATTCTTTTGATGGTGCTTTCTAAGGTATGTTATTTACAGGTAATCTCACCATTTGTGCTATACATTTTTTTCTATAATGATTCAGATAGTGAAATTTCTATTCCATTGAGAACACATATCCAAGTATCTGTGGTAAAAAATGCAACTTGTGGGTAGTTTTATTTTTGGAGTTACACTCTGTGGAAAATAGGGTTTGTGGCTAGTCTTGAAACTAGTAGAAAACAAATGTTTCGGGTAAAAGTGTCATAACGTCTGTAGTATGCCAAATGAAACCAAATTTTTTGGTTAGGGTATAGTATGTAGTATGTTGTGTAACATTTTTAGATAAATTAAACAAATATTTCATGTGGGGCATGCTCTATAATGTCGGTCTCTAGAATAAGCCAAAATTCAGCAAGGTATGCCATTTTTTCTATAACTCCTTTTATGAGAGGTTCCAAGTAGTGACACCTAGAGGAATTGTATAAAACACATTGAATAAAATTGTGTATCTGTTTCATATGTTTATACATTACATGTTTCAGGTAAATTATATCACTTTTCTAATGACCCGAAAACATTAAATTGTCAAACCAGGGATGGTAATCTTAGAGCTGCTACACTATATGTGTGGGTAAGGATTTTCTAAAAACTATTCAAAAGAATCCAAATTACTCGATCTATAAAACCCTCTACTTTCAAAGTGCAGGAAAGGATATTTAACCATTAATTTCATCTATTCTATTTTAACCATCCACTATCTACAACTAATGCTAAGCAAACCATTTAATCTATGCCAAACTAGAGAAATGTAATTTAAATACCAAACATAACTCTAAGCTTTCTTTGAAATCATCTAAATTCTATTTTAAATTTTAATCGGAACTCCTATCCTATTCTGTAATCTATTAATTCACAATTAATCTATCAGAAATGCAGAAAGAAATGTTTTAATATTGATCACCAAATTCTCTTCTATTCTTTATTCATCTACAGTGTTGTGGGTGCTAGTGGAGAAATACTCTATGAATCTAGATCTAAAAATAAAGATTTAAAATTCACTGTTCAAAAAGGAAATATTAAACCTGATTAACTTCTAATTAACTGAAATAATCATAACAGTGTTGAACAAGTACAAAACAAAGTAACTAGTGCGAAATGGATACGGAACACTCACAACAACTCTATTCTATTTTTAAGTGTAAATCTATTTCCTACGAAAGGGAAATCCTATGAGATTGTACCATAAGGATAAATTTAATCTACGTTATCCTGATGTCATTTCTTAATCTACAAAATCACAACTAACTCTTAAATCAAATTCACTAACTATCCACTAACTATAAATTCAATCTAAGTCACTAACTCTGCAATTTCCTTCAACCTACCTGTGTAAAAGTAAATAATTAAAACTAATCAGACTTCCTTCTATGTTCTGGTTTTAAACTTATAGACTACCAACTAAATTCATTTGAAATTCAACTACCACACGTGAATCTATCTATATTAATAGGAATTCAAATGATCCAAGCCTTATGAATTAATTTAAAACCTATTTAATTCTACCATTCACTATCTCTATCCTATAGTTCGATCTACGACTTTGGCAAATTGATGATTCAATCTACAAAGAATTCTACAAAACATGGTTATTCAAATCTATCTGACAACTATCCTACGCTATGTGCACAGAGATTACTCTAAAGAATTACAATGCCATGTGATCTAAATTATAACATAATTCAATCTAACGGTTGCATATTTAAATCATAAAAAATGAAACGATTTCTACAGTGATTATTTCTATAGAAAAGACAATCAACATTGTTTGCACCCTCTTCGTCACCTTGGTGAGAAAATAAGAGGTGCTTACATGCCCAGTTGGGTCTTCCTGAGCATGACAGCTGTAGAGGAAAGGGTTAGAGAAAGAAAAAAAAAACTATAAGCAAGAATTAAACAAATACAAACTAAAATTAAAAGCATGGAAATATAGAGATAAAAAGGACAAAAAGACCAATGTCACCAATGTTTTTAGGCTGATCTATTGATGAAATCAAAGCACAATGAAGAAAGGGGACTATGAGTCCCTTCTTCCTCCAAAGGAAGGCTCTTGGACCCTCACAAGCTTGCTCTCCTTACAACAAGAAAAATGAAAATGGTGATGAAAGAACTCCTTTGCAAATCCACTCAATGGAGAGGTGGATTGCTCAATGAAATGGTGCCAATGTGCTATTGTCAAGGAGTGAGTCCTTGAAAAAATCTAAGCAGCATAACATTACATGAAATTCCTTGAGAAAATGAGGTTTCTTCATGGCGTTTTATAGCATTGCATTAGGTGATTATGTAACTTCTTTGTAGTGTGAAGAGAGGTTCTTTAGGGCTTCATTAGGTCTTTGACCAGCCTACCATGTGGATTCAGCTCAGATTTGAGGGTCAAATCGGCTCGGGAGTTGATCCATAAGTGGTTGGGAGGCTGACCAATTCAATAAATGAGTTGTTTAGAAGGTGCACAGGTTTTTGCGCCAACAACCGTGCATCGTGTGCACATGCACGCATGGTACATTCCTGTTCCGCGTATATGCATGCGCACCCAACTTCTGTAAAGCTCTCTTCAATTTTTGGTTACTTTGTATAGTTTTTGACCTTTTTGGAATGCTGTGAAATTAATTCAGTGCCATGAATGACTTCATTATTGTTTGACGATGCTGAGTTCTTGTCGCCATGTGCGAACGAAATTTTAGTGATAACATATGCCCCCTGATGGATGAGGTTAGGACCATACGTATAGCCGAAATCCACCAATGTTTCTTCTACTGAGAATGTTGTTGTAAGGGAGACCAATAGTGGGATCGTGCAGAGCGATCCATTGGAGAAAAAAGGAGCCGGTAGGACCCGACCTTCTGAGAGTTGTGCAAAACAAAAAAATAAAACTGTGTACAAACGAGGCGGGCATGCCCCATGCTCATGTTATGTAACTCTGAAAAAGGATGATTGAATTTTTGGTGTAGACAACTACAGTGCCCTCGGGGGCGGTAATGATAAAGGCAGAAGACAATTCTGCAAAGGAGCGTACTCTGAATAATAGGCCATGATCATGGTAAAAAGAAACGACGATGATACGGGCATTGATGGCCCTACCCAGTTCAGAGGTCTTTGGAAAATGACTGGAAATAAAGGCATCTATACAATAAATAATGAATAATTGTGGGGAGAAATGTACAAATACAGAAACGGGTGCCCCATTGTGAAATGCGTGCCCCAGGGAGGGCATGATTTTCTTGGAAAACTGATGAAGGGTGGGAGCCCCATTGGTGAGTTTCTGTATGAGGTAGGTGAAATGAGGATAAGTTCGCAGATGGGCAAACAGATTGTGGATGAAATGGAGGGTTCATGATACTGCGAAGGTGCAGGTAAAAAAGAATAGAACCATGAAGAGATAAGCTGGGAGTCCATGTTGGAAAGCTTAGCAAAATGAGGAGAAGGAGTATGTGGCTGATTCACAACATGATGAAAGACTATCGGGACTCCCATCCCTAAGGGGTAAACAATAGCATGAGTGTCAAAAAGGGTCAAAAGGTGCTATGAATGGGACAACTCATGTGGGTAAGAATGCTAACGGGTAACAGTACCGAAGATGCAAATGGAGGTGTGGGTACTGGAGAGCCGGGAATGAGGATCCTAAAGGCCAATATCAGCGGGTGTGACTGGAAATGTAAATGAAATACAGCGGGAGAGACTACATGCCAGTGCTGAATATATACCTGAAGGGATGATGTCGATGACCGATGAGCAAGTACCTGTGCACATAACAACCAAATACCCAAAGTGAACAATATCTGAAGAGAATTAAAGATATTAGCATGTATTTGACAAATGTGACAATGCGTGTGCATACCTGACCATGATATGAAGAAAAAGGCACCCCGGGGGCTCGGGATGAAAAATGACCCAGGGACAACTATGATGTAGGTGGTGGGATGCTGATCCCATGGCTGAAGATGGTTTGAAAAATGGACACCTTGGGCTCCCGGAATGGTGAGTGGAAGTTTGGCAAAAGGGCTATATATAGCTGTAGGGCCCACATTCCCACCTCATTTGTACCTGCTGCAATAGTGACTGGACAAGCAGATTTCAGAGGAGATTTGGAGATTTGGGGAGGATGAGGCATCCGATCGACGTTCTATGAGTATCAGGTTAGTGGTCTGATTATCCTGCATAGAAATAGGTTTTCAATTTTTGGGCAGGGCTAGTATGGGGGGCCGTACAGGGGTAATTAGGGGATTTTGTATGGGGTGTGGGACCACATGCACGGGTGATTCGGTGGAAGGCGCGCATACGTGCGCACCTGTCCACTGAATATACATGCATGGGTGCGCAAGAGGGGGAATTTAAGACGTGCCCTAGGGACGCGCCTGTGAGTTGAACAGGCGCGCATCAGTGCGTGCCTGAGGGTTGGATAGGCGTGCACTTGTGCGCGGTTGTATGGTGAACATGTGCGTTCAGGAGGGGCGTGCCTATGCAGTGAACAGGCGCGCATATATGTGTGCCTGTATAGTGAACAGGCGCGCATGTGTGTGTGCCTGTGGGTGAAAAAACCGCGCCTATGAGGCAAGGTTTAAGGGTAAAAAACGAGTCTGTTTGATGTTGTTGATGGGTATCTGAGCTGATATAGGACTTTGTGTTGTTTGCAGGTGGCCAGCAGTGACGATGCCATTGTGGTGGCGAGAGCGAGACTGGGCCCAGTTGCGAGAGGATGTGGCCAATGAGGGGCCTGGGGTGCAGGTGACTTTAGCAACCTGTGGGTTGCTAAAGTTCTTTGAGTGCCCGTTGATACAGGCTCAGGAGTACTTACTACAGTTCCTGCTCCAGATGTGGAGTCCTGAGCTGCACTACTTCCTCGTGCGAGGAGAGAAGATCCCCTTCACTACGGTGGAGGATGTATATTTTTTGACTGGGCTCCCCTTTCGGGGAACGCCCCTACCGACAGAGCCTGTGTTGCCGAGGGATACATCCCTTGCCACGATTGGTGCGAGATATTGCTCAGGCCAAGACTTTATGTCTGGGACTGTGGTGAGCATCAACGTTATTGATTCCCTAGCACATCGCTGTATAGCGGCGATGATTGTGCGTATATATGGGTCACTTGCGACCCAATGGATTAGTGGTGGCCAACTGCTGGTGCTGGAGAGAGTGGTGGGCGGTGAGCGGTTCGTGTGGGGACTGACGCTGCATGCATGGATGATATTGTAGTTGGACCATTGTCAGTCTATAGGTACAGGAGAGTTTTCTTTTGGGTCTATCCTGGTGGGCCACCACCTCCTCCTGAGGGAGGAGCAGGTGGTGGTGCAATAGAGGCACCATGACTTATGTATGATGTATATCTTTTTGGTTGTATATAGGCTGGTGAGCCGATTTTTGTACCGAGGTGCTGTGCTGGGCTGCGGTCACATGTATTTTTGTTATGTAAACTTTCGGATGGTCGGATAGGCCTTGATATATATATATATGAGTATACATATTTTGAGATCCTGGTGTTGTTTACATGTGTTTTTTGTTGATGACGATGTCTATTCTATCTATATGTTGTGACAGGATTTTGTGGGATGTTTATGTATCTGTAGCTTGATGTGATATATGCCAATCTAACACCATGTTAGCTATTTGATCTGTAGTTTGATTCAATTGTCTTGGAATATGTGTAAATGTAATGGAATCAAAATGTCGAGATAACAGTCTAACCTGCAGGTATTTGCGAAAGAGGCACGGATCACGTACACGGTATACATTGTTGAGCTGGAGAACGACTAGTTGAAAGTCGAGGAAGACGCTAAGGTGACGAATATGATGACGCTGGGCATCGGCCAGGAGGCCAATGACAGCAGTGTACTCAACTTGGTTATTGGTTGTTGGCCCCAAACATATGTCGCTTGAGTGTAGCATTTCATGTGAGGGGGTGTAAAGAGACCAAGCCACTGAAGCGAGATTTTGCGTCCAACGGCTGGCGCCGTCAGCATAACCAATGTGGTAGGCTGGTGGAGGAAGCATCTGTCAATAGCATAAATGATAGTTTAGATGAGAGGGGAGGAGAAAAAAGATTAAAAAAACTAGAAAAAGAAATAACCTAAAGTAGTTTGACTACGTTTAAGCATAAAATTTCTTGAGATACAACCCGTTGACGGGTTCTTTGAGAGAGAGGCCTTCAGGAGAGGCCAGGATATATGTGCCTTTGGTGAGGCAATGTTGGATAATGTATGGGCCATTCCAAAGTGATTCGAATTTTCCGTAGCCAAAGGTATCATGAGTGATATCATAAGCTAGGACAAGGTCGCCTTCGCGAAATGATCGAAGGTTGACATGGAGATCAAAGGTAGCTTTGGATCCTTTTTTAGCTGCCTTGTTGTTCTGTAAGGAAGATCGACGATCTTCATCCAGCGACTCCAAGTTCAGAAAGCGCTGCTCCATTGGAGCAGTGTCAGGTAATAGCTCAATTGCGGTGCGTAAGGTGGGAAGTTCGCACTCGATGGGAAGAGTTGCCTCAACCCCATGGAATAAATGGAATAGCGTGAAACCCGTAGCAGTCTTTACTGTCGTTCGATAAGCCCATAGCACAGAAAATAACATATGATGCCAATTGGTTTTATGTTTATTAACCGTGCACTGTAACATGGTCTTGAGGACTTTGTTCACTGCCTCGACCTGTCCGTTTGACTGAGGGTAATATGCTGATGCAAACTCGTGCGAGAAGCCTAACCGATATGAGAGTTCGACAAATATCTCATTCTCGAAGTGTTTCCCATGATCAGAAACGAGTTGGAGTGGTACACCAAAATGGGATATGACGTGATTAAAGAAGAAGCGCGCTGCGGTGTCAGCGGTGTTGTTGAAAGTGGGCATAGCTTCTGCCCATTTGGTGAAGTAATCAACGACGACAACAATGTATTTGTGACCATTGCTGGAGGGGGGATTACAAGTCATAAATTTGATGCCCCATTTACAAAAGGGGCCGACCGTAATGACAGGGTGAAGAAGAGTGGGGGGAGCTCAGGCTTTGTTGGCATAGAGATGACATTGCTCACAACGTTTCACGGCATGAATGCAATCGTGAAACAAGGTAGGCCAAAAGTAACCGGCTCGGATAATATTCTGAGCAGTGGATATACCCGAAAGATGCCCCCCACATGCGCCGCTGTGGTAGTCGTTTAAGACTCTGTCGGCCTCGTCAATGGTTAGGCATCGACGAAGAATGGTGTCTACGCCCCATCGGTATAGGATGTCTTCGATGAGGAGATAGCGGGGGGCCTGATGGCGAATACGTCGATGATCATCTCATGAAAGGTGGTTACCGAACTTTTGAGTTCATAGGTAGACGAGGAGGTCACCATACCAAGGATCATCAGTAGTGATGTAAAAGAGATGTTCGTCTGGAAAGTCGGTGTTGACGGGGGCACTTGGTGGTGTCAGAGGGAAGGGTCGTGACAAATTCGGCGAGAACGAGGGCCTTCTTACTCTTAGGTGTTGAAAACTTGAGGTCGTACTCCTAAAGGATAACGATCCATCTAGCGAATTTGTCGTTAATTTTTCGATGGCTAAGTAAGTACTGCATAGGGTTGGAATCTGCGACGACATTTGTAGTGCGAAGCAAAATGTAATGGCGCAGTTTCTGGACTGCAAGGACAACTGCAAGAGCAAGCTTCTCTTTGTGTTTATACTTCAAGGGGGGTCCTGAGAGGTTCTTACTAACGTAGTAAATGACGTGTTCATGATTGTCATCTCCAAGTTGGATGAGGATGCTGACTACTGATATAGCTGATGTTGATACATAGAGGATGTAGTCGCGATTATAGTCAGGTGCATTAATTAACGGTGCATTTGAAAGCGCTGCTTTCAGATCGTCAAATGACTGTTGGGCATTGTCATCCCAATGAAATGGGATGTCGTGACATAGTAAGCAAAGGAAACCATGTGCGCGTATGGCGTAATTAGGAACAAAGCGTCTGAGAAAGTTAGCTTTGCCCTGTAGACTCTGAAGTTGCCGTAAATTTCGGGGAGGTGGAATTTCGGTGATAGCTTGGACTTTGAGGGGGTCCACGGTAATACCGCTTTGGGAAATGATAAACCCGAGGAGGCATCCTGCGGTGACACAGAACACACACTTGAGAGGATTCAAGCGGATGTTGTACTGTCGACACCGTTGAAATATGATTCATAAATCATCGAGATGTTGGGTGCGTTTCTTGGATCGAGCTATGAGGTCATCCAAGTAGGCGAGGATAATTTCAGCCAGATCGTGAAAGATGTATGTCATCGCCCGTTGGAAAGTTGCGCCAACATTTTTTAAGCTGAAAGGCATGACACGATATGAAAAAGTACCCCATGGGGTAATGACTGTGGTTTTATACTGATCAGCTGGGTGGATTTGAATTTGGTTACAGCCAAAGAATCCATCCATAAAGGAGAGAGCCTCGTGGCCGGCAAAGTCGTCGATGATTTGATCAATGAAAGGCGTTGGAAAGTTGTCTTTGGGACATGCATTATTGAGATCGCGAAAGTCTGTGCAAATGTGGATAGTGCCCTATTTTTTGTCTACAGGTACAGGGTTGGAAACCCATGAAGTGTAAGCGATGGGGTAAATAAACCCAACCGTACGTAATTTTTCAATTTCGGCTTTGATAGCCGCAGCTTTGGATGGGTGTAGCGGTCACTGTTTTTGGTGAACTGGCGTGATGTCAGGCCATGTGTTGATGCGATGCTTGACAATAGAAGGATTGAGTCCAGGCATTTCTGTGTATGACCAGGCAAAAATATCTCTATACTCCTGGAAGAGGGCTTTATATGCGATGATTTCCTGAGGAGTGCAAGCAGCTCCAATGATGATTTCTTCGACGATGCCATTTTTAATGGAAATGTTGATTTTGATGGTGGGGGAAATGTTGGCCATATTTCCTTCTTCAAATGAATCAGGGGCAGGAATGGGATTGTTGAACCAATCGATAGGCCCGGATGGGATAAATTATTTGGTTTCGACTGCGTAAATGGGGTTTTGATTAGGAGGCATGAGGGCTTCCTATGGAGAGAAGAGTGCGCGGTGATGTAGCGCATCCCAGGGTGAGTCTGGGTGGTTTATCTATTCGAGTATTTCCTCGTCGGTTTGGAAATGCTGGGAATACAAGGGGTCGTGAGGAGTGATCTCAATGCTAGTGTGATTTCCCCCTGCTGGAGAAGCAATGGGAGTAGTGCGAGCAAATGGTGAGGGTTCACTTGACATGAACCATATATTGAAGTACTAAGGGTTACCTGTGGTGGTTGGGTCTAGAGTCTCCGTAGGGGAATGAGCCGGAGAGTTTGGGGGATTGTGGGGTAAATCCTCAGAGATGTCGTTTAAGAACCATGGAGGCATTGGGAGTGCCTTGGGCTCGGGAGAATTGATATGAAGATCCTCAAGTGACGGGGTAATGTCAAGTATCACCTCTGCAGGTTGGTGAAGTAGGGCCAATTGACGTCGCCTGTATGCAAGGATCATAGGACACTGGTATGTAAAATGAGCTAGTGAATCAAAGAGAGAGAAAGGACATCTCATATGTTCATTGAATGAAGTAGTGACATAGCGAATGTCAGTGATGTTGGACGAGGACATAGCAGGGCGTGGGTTGTTCTGGAAGTTCTGGCGTATGACCGCTAATGTCTGCCGAAAGCGCAGCAATGTTGGGCAATGATGGGTGTAGTGGCCATACTCGGAACATATAGAACAAGTGTATTTGGTCCTCAACCCTTTACTACTGGGAGGGTTGGTGGTAGTAGTGGTACTATCAGTAGTGACAGGTGTTGTGGGAGTTTGATTGAGGGGGATCAAATTCTGTAATTCAGGTAGGGATGGGCAATTGTTGGTTTGGTGGCCCTCTTTCTCACATAGTGCGCAAGGTGGTGGGATGCGTGGAGGAAGTGGAGCGGTGGGCTCCTTCTTCTTCCTTCTGCCCCCAGCTGTAGCAGGGGGGTTAGTGAGTATGGGGGTGGTGGGGGTAAGGACAGGAATCGTCATGGGAAGTCCTTCCTGTGGGGGAAGGGATGGTCGAGGGACCACCTCTGGTGGGTGTAAATACCAAACTGGGATTTGTAACACCATATTTGGTAGTGTGAGCATTGCGGCTACCTGAAAAGCTTCGATACCTGGTGGAGGGTAAAAGAAGGGAATTTGGGTGAGGGGTTGGGGGAGTGTTTCCCAAATGGGATTATGCCCTTGAGGGGATCTGGACTCGTGGACTGTTGAGGTCGACGGGTGCGCAGGAGGCTCCGGCGGGAGTGGTTCTGCGACTATTGAGATGTCAGAAATGACTGAATCCTCCTGAGGAGGAAGAGCATCCTCTGTGTGAGTTCTGTTAGATGAGACGACGCATACTTGATTAGGGGGGAGGAGTGGTGGTGCTCCATGGTACGTCCCTAACAAGGATGGATCTTTAAAAATCCCAGGACCCATCTCGACGAGTGGATATGCGTCAAGGTTGGTGTGAATAAGAGGAAGAATGTTATCGAGGTTGGCAGATGGGTTAGGCTCATAATGTGAGACTTGGTCGATGGTCACGATCTTCCCATTGTGGGGGAACATCATTTTCCGAAAGACGGAAGAGGCCACTTCCTTCATAGCGTACATGTAGCTACGCCCGAATAGGATATTATAATCGAGCGGGGCGTCGATAACTTCAATATCAATGAGAATAGTCTTACCCCCGAGTTCAATGGGGACATTTTGGAAGAGCCCTTCAGGAGAGGATGGTCGTCCGTCATAAGCTCGTAATGTGATGGCAGAGGGAATGAGTTCCAAGGAACCAAGTTTCTGCCATACTGTTTTGGACATGATGCACGTAGAGGCACCTTCATCGATGATACACCGATGAACTGTGATGTTCCGTATTTTCATTGGTATTTGAAAAGCGATCAAGGCAGGAAGACGAGGTTCTCCACTATCAAGATCAAAGGTGATGAGTTGAGTATCTCCAGGGTCGACTGCCCCCAAGGTGAACATAAGATATTTCCGTTGCGTAGGACAAGTCTGGAGGACTTCCAAGACTGACATGGCAGTCGGGGATTATGCTAAGTCGTCTACCAAGCTATAGTTATGAGCGGCCCGAGCCTGTGGGTTGTGGACATTCCTGCACAATGGGATGCGAGGGATGCATAGCGGTGGTTCGGCGAAAGGGCGAGGGATCACCAACAGGGGTCCTTTTGGTGTAGGGTTTGTCTCTGGAGAGATGGGAGTAGACTCAGTGGGTGTATGATACTAACGATTACGCGTTTGAAGAAGAATTTCTTCCTCACTAGTGAGGAGAATCGTACGCTCTGCTAGATTGTTGGGGTTGTGGTATTGTCCTACCTGAGGTGGGGGGTGTTGTGTATCCTGTTGGGTGTTTATCACACCTTGATGTGGAATAGGATTTTGCAGCACGGCGGGAGGGGGTTGCTGCACGTATTGTTGTGGTGCCTATTGAGGGGCAGTTTGTGCAGGAGAATGTGGAAGACTACCTGAGTCTTTCAACCGTTTGAAATCGACAATTTGGGGGAAATGGTGAGTGTAATGACCGAACTCACCACAAAGAGCACAAGGGAAGATGGTTTTAACATTGTTACGCCCTTGGCGTTTGTTATTATTTCCCCCTTGGGGGTTTTGGTTTCCTTGGTTCTGGTTGCCCCCAGTGGATTGGTGCTGTGGGGGTTGATTCCCGCCTTGACCAAGGTTGTTGTTATTCCTGTTCCTTCCTTTCTTCTTGGAATTGTTTGATGGGTGAGTTGGGTTGGCTGTATTTAACTGCTCAAAACTTTGGTATTGTTGAGCAGCTAAAGGTTGAAAAAAGTTTACCCCCGCATGTGGATGTGGGGGAGCCATGGGTTGTGGAGGGCCGGGAAATGGGAAATATGGATTTTTTGGTGGTACCGATCCATAAGGTACATAGGAAGGCATAGTTCTTTCGCTAGTACTATAAGCTGATGCCGAGGGAGTACCACTATTTGTGGGGATAGGTGGATGTATGGGGGGTGTCGGTGGTGGTCCACTGATGGGTGGGGGTATAGCAACAGGGTATGGCTGTTGATAAGGGGGTGGGGGATAATAAGGAGTGTCCCCATATGCCGGCGGGTATTGAGGTGTTCCATACATCGGTGGTGGTTGGGGTTGTGGACCATGGTGTGTGGTGACACCTATCAGTCCATCTGCTGAGTGAGACATCCCAGGTTTGTCTTGGCCAAATGGCACAGGTTTTGGAAGATCAGGAAGTATTGTGTATAAGAACCCCAACTGTGCATAAATGAGGTCATACTATTGGGCCTTACTGATGGCTTCCACTTTGGATTGAGGGAAGGTGGAAGCTACATCCTTTCCAAGGAGAGAGACAAGTGATCTAAGAAACTAGTCGAGACATTATTGCTTGGTGGTTTCTGCTTTACAAAAACTACGTTGCCTACGCCACTCATGAATGTGGTCAGCGATGTGGGTGGCTAAGGTCTGTTTGAAGTTAGATAGTAGTTCTATACCATTGTCATGGCGGATGGGTAATTGGAAGAAGGTCAAGAATGATTTGGCCAATGACTCAAAGGTCGCATGGGACCTTGATTTTTCTTCGACATACCATTTGGTTGATGGGCCAGTAAGTGTGCGTTGAAATAATTGCAGTCTAATGGAATCATCCATAATTCTATTGGAAGAAAACCATAGATGAAAGGTCATGACATGGTTGGCAAGGTCATCCCCCGCCTTCCCTTCAAACTTCAGTATGTATGAAGGAAGTTTTGTTGGCATTGCAGGCCATGTGGCGTCATGCAATATAGGATCATTGGTGAGTTTGGTAAGATCCAATATGTTGAGAGAGGCCAAATATGGCATCTGTAATGGGTTGGGAGGGTTATCTCCAGCCATAGTGTGTTGTGAACCTGACCCTTGATGGGGACTAGGTGGGTTGGTGCTCCCTCCTTGAGAGGAAGTGGGTCCCCCGCTTCCGTGTAAAGGAGAGCGAGTGAACGGATGACCTTGGGAAGTTGACCCAAGTAATGTAGAACCAAGCAAAGATGATCCTAAGATAGTAGCACTCATAGGAGTGTGTGAAGGAGGTACCGATGAGCGGGTACGACCAGATACTCCCCCTAAGATAGGAGGGAGGTTGAGAAATCATCGTGAACGATGGGGGTTATGTGGTTCCCCTATGATGTCAGACTAGATGTGTGAATGTGTGCAACAAGTGGTGAGAGAAATATAGAAACCTACAAAGCCTTTGCGTTGAATGTTTACACAATAATATATATCCAAATCAAACTGTAATCAGATGTGCATCATACATAACATGAGAAAGAAGCATATATATGGGTAACTGGGTTTTGTCCGCGTGGGGGAATCAAAATAAAGAAAATGCTCGTGTCCTAGAAGATGTAACGTCCTTCCTCTCAAATAGCACTGGACCTTCCAATAGTTCTCAACAGTGGGGTCTAAAGTCACCGGAAGAGAAACTAGTGAAGGATGAAACAATTGGTTATAATGAGGGGTAGAGGGGGCATATCCCGAAAGAACTGGCCATAATTCCCAATAGCCACACAAAATCCAATCAAGGTGCAATTGCAGCCCACAATTGCCACCTGGGTAGATGTCCTAAAGTTGGTCACTAGGTACCTCGGTCAAAGTGCGGCATTTAGATTTTTGGCCTAAGAAATGGGTCACAGGAT
>ML813567.1:106778-126932 GCA_009831015.1 Picea engelmannii | reverse complement strand
AGGACTTGGTTTTGTCATTAATGTCAAACTTTAAAAATGACAAAGGGGGAGTTTGTTGGTCAGTTTGCATAGGCACCATGGATCAGTTTGCACAGGCATGGTGGTTCCTAATTTGGAGATCAACATGCCTCTCGACATCCTGAAACGCAAAACTGCGAAGAACCCAGGAGGTGAGCCTTTGGTTATAACTCAAGGTCACATGTGAAACGAGCCTCGGAAGAGGAGTCAACACCCTTAGCTTGAATTTCAGGGATCGTGACTTGGAATGTTGAAACATTTCATCACAGAAACATCGAAATGCCGAAATGAGAAAATGCGAAATGTTGAAATGCTAAAAGTCAAAATGTCGGAATGTGAAACATTGAAATGCCGAAATGTCGAAATGCTAAAAGCCAAAATTCCGAAATGCGAAAACACCGAAATGCTGAAACACTAAAAGCCGAAATGTTGAAATGTGAAATGTCGAAACGTCGAAATGTGAAACACCGAAATACCTTTTTGTATAGGCTGTAGTCACCACTATTGGTCATGTGAGAAGGAGGAGCTAGCACCAAGTTAAAGCTCCTTTTCGGAGATCGCAACATGAAGAGACGAGATGTCTTCACCTCAGGATTGCCGATATGTGAATCGCGAAAGTGCTTTTTGGTAAAGGCCCATGGTCACAGCCAATGGGAATATGGAGTAAGAAAGAGACCCATATTCCACATCGAACGATGCAGATTAAATACTTAAATTGATCATGTGGTTGTTATTCTTCTAGATGCCTTGGCCAATAATAATCATTGTAAGATAGTTATTCAGTTATTGTAACTGAATCTTCGAAGCTTGAGGGTTCAATTGTACGCTCTGAATGTACAAGGTAATAATAAGTGAAATTTGGGATGATGAAGGTACGAGTGTATGGAATTAGGGGTATAACTGTAGCTCTAAAGTAAAATTCATTTCAGTAAATGAAGAAAAATCTGAAATAAAAGGATATAGGGACAGTGAGGAGAAAATATAGGGCGAGAGGATTATGGAAGAAAGATGGCTCTGTAAAATTTGAGGAGAAATTTTAATGCTTAATCATTGAAAGAGAAGATAAGAGTTGGTTTGCAGATTCTTAGTGACAAAGAAGGATTCCAAGGTGGTAGGGAGGAGCAAGGGGAGACTGTAAAAGTATCTTGTACAAGTTGGTGCTTATACATCTGGGAGTTGTAGCTTCCATTCAGTAGGTGCTGATGAAACAGAGGTAGAAGCCTCATCTGGGTTGTAGCTTAGATAAAATAAGAATGTAAAGAAGAGTTGGAGCTTTCCTTTCTTTCATAAGAAGAAGAGGTTTTTCCCTTTTGGGTTTCCTCATGAAAAAATCACTATGTCACTGTTTCATTTATGTGATTGTATATTTATTGGTTAAATGTATTACTGTAAGTTAAATGTTAAAGGCATGATTTATTGATTAATAAGTAATATTCTTATAAAATGAAACAAATTTTATACAACTGATTCACCCCCCCTCCCCTCTCAGTTGACTTATCCTGTTCAATAGACATAGCCATAGACCAATACAAAGTGGATCTATGTGATGGTATATGTGTCAATGTTCAAAGAAACTCCGTCGCAACTTGGGAAAAGTACATATAAGAGTGATGACTCAACCCAGGGTATTCTTACCGATCTCGATGTAGTACGAATCTAACCATGTGAATAGATGTCCTGATGTCGAACATGGCATAAACCACTTGATTACCGATCAATGAGGTAAACCGTTAACAAGTGCGAGGGAGATCACCATTGATGTCAATGATTCCCAAGGTACTCTAGTACATTCCAACGAATGTGAATGGATGAACTGAAGTCGAACATCCGTGGAGTCACCCGATCAGGGTTCAATGATGTAAACCCATTGTTGAAAGTGAGGAGGCCTTCCATTGAGGCATGTAGGTCCCAAGGTACTAACTGGTTTCTAAGTATAGCTCCTGGATAATGTCCTAAAGTTGACAGAAATAGGCGCTTCGAAGGAGGGCCTGAGTGTATCCCTCATCAACGACACAAAACTAACACATAGATGTAATTGGTGGATCAAATGAACATGGAATGACACGGGTATTGAAACATGAATTTGTGATGGTTGACTCTTGAGGCAGATACTTCCCTTGAACATTGAGTCATGACAACAAAAACTTGACAAGGACCAAAACTTGATAATGCAGTGGATACTGTGACTTTCATCGGGTGACCCAAAGGAGTAAGGAAACTCAAAGGCTTGGTTTAATGTAGAGGTTCATTGGATTGAAATGTGTGCAAAGATAAAATGTCGTGTTCAAGGGAGACTGTAAGGATTACTAATAATATTCTCAAAAACTGCTTGTCTTGCTTCCTTCAATTTCCCCCTCATCCAGATAGACAAGTACCTCTTTTTGGTTTAACGAGCTCGAGGAGGGTAACACATGCTCAATATAAATCACCTTCAGTAAGTCCCTCTTCGTTTATTTAAAGAACTGGAAGAAGTAAGGGTTTGGTCCCGTATGGGCCCTTCAATGTATGATCGTTTAACGAGTCCAGAGAAGGTAAACTCGGTTTTTTTTCATATTTAGAGAGTCTGAAAATGACTTAAAGATGACTCCAGTGTTGTCATTTTTCGTAATGTTAGTCTTCCGAGGCCGAAAAAGAGATAAATTATCACTCAAAAGACGCCCTTTCAAACCTTTTAATGAGTGGGAAAGGAAGCAAGATCGCTCAACAATCTATTCATGTTTAGAGAGTCTAAAAAGAGCTTAAAGACGAATCCAAGGGATTCCTTTTTTCATGTATCCATGTGGATCCAAAAAAGATATAAAAGTATACCTGACACATTCTTATGTTTTTGATCTTGAAAACGAACTAAGACTATGCTCGTGGATATGACAAGATGAAAAAACGAACAAAACTGCTCTGAAACCTACAAATAATGTCAAAATTGCATTCCAGGGGATTAATAAGGCCTCCAAATATTTTAAAAAACCCAAAAATAACTATATCTAAGGAAAAAATGAAATTTATAATAGTAAAATGGGGTAAACATATCATTTACCACTTCATTTGTGCAAAGATTTGTAGCAGTGAATTTTTTTTGCTTTGGAGGTGAATCTTGCATTGTTCGGTGCCGGAGCTACGGTCAACTATTTTCCTCACTGTTTGGACCAGGTTGGTGCTATTTTACCTTTCTTTCATTTGCACGGTTCAAATTTTGTTTTAAGGAAATAATTAGATGCAAAAATTGATGCCCTGGATTGGCCCAAATACCCAAAAAGGCTCAACGCTCCTCTAGAATTAGTGGGGGAGTGTTGCATGATTCAAAAATGCCCCTGGAAGCTAAGGAAGGGTGATCCAATGCTCTGTTGTATTGGTGTAGAGGGAGTTGCCTAAGACATAAGGAAAATACTCAAAAAATGTCAACACCCTCTCAAAACGTGAAGGGGAGCATTGACAATTCTTAGAACGCTCTGGTGGATACTGTGAGGGTGCGTTGGCACCTTGAAGTGAATATGAAGGAGGCGTTGGCCTCATAGAAAGAGTAAATTGTTTTTTCTTAAAAGTTTTTCAAATGCCCAAAAATTGCCGAAAAACGTGATTAATGAACTTCGATTGTTGATGATTGCAGGCGGCTTTGGAAATAATCATGATCGAGTGGAAATAAAGAAAGCATGAGCTCAATGATGTGTCCTCTTTGCAAAGTCCTTGATCAAGAGCTGCATTGAGGAATTGCGGTCTCCTCAAGTTCTTCAAAATGCAAGAAATGAAGAAAGAGATTCTTCTTCTTGAATATATGATCGGGCTATGGAACGTTGTAGAACAAGGATTCCAGATTGGAATGCATATTCTTACCATCGAGTTGGAAGATGTATACTTCCTGACTGGTCTCTCAAAAAGAGGGGCTCTCGTAGTTTTATCTAGATAGAGGGAACTTCCTGCGCCCGTGGATGAGTACCTGGAAAACCATTGTGTCCCAAGAGCGAGACTAATGGGAGGCAGAATCATGATCAAAGATATCATGGATCTATCTCTTCGGTCCATTCTGTTTTCCATTATGAGTATTGGAGGAAGTACCAGCTCACACCTAGTTTCGAGATCAGAAGTAGCTTATGGTTTACAGTGTCTAGACCCAACACTCTTCAACTGGAGTGCAGGGTTCCTTCATAATGTGAAGGAGAAAATTACGAGATGCAGAGAAGGGAAGCATAAGCAGTTTGGGTATGGTTCATTCTTGGTTTCATTCTTCTTAGAATTCATTCCTCAGATGAAACCTCAAATTGCATTAGCAATACGACCAGTGGGAGAACCACATATGGAGCGGTGGACTAGCCTGTCTCCGAGACTAGGCTCAGATTCAGAGTTCAAATTCAGTGGTGATTTCTTCTCTTGGCTGAGATGCCATTTAATCATGATAGAAGACTTTCCATACATCAAAGTATATTTCCAGGGAAGCATGGACTTGGTTCTTCCAGAAGGGGAGGATTGGGATGTGTTAGGTGAGAAATCAAAATCAATATTGTCAAGTGTTTTTTTTTATATTTTAAACACTATATTATTTTTTTAGGGTACACAGAAGAGTCTTTAACAGACGTATAATTTCATTGTACACATAGGGGAGCAACACATCCGATAGATATGTCAGCACTGGGGTGTCGCAGGGATTCTCATATCATGGTAGATCAAGGGGTAGTAGTAGGAGGTCTCCAGGAGGTTGAAAGAAACTTCCAAGGCCTCATGACATGTATCCCTCCTCTTAGGAGGTGAAAAGTGCCACTACATCTACAGAGACACACCGTGGGAGTGTCTGAGTTTTAACTCTCTACTGAGGTGAGTAGCCCGTGCAGTGATATGTTACTTGGAGCATAATGTAATGTAGGAATATTAGGGTCTTCTTGACGATTATATATTCTGTATGACGATGTTTATGGGTGTGAGGACCCACATTTTTCCTATCTATGTACCATTTTGCTGTAATCAAACATTTTCAGTCATGCCGTATATATATACATTTCAGAGTTTTTACAGTGCCAAATGATTTTCAAATAATGATGTCTTTTATGTGATGAATTTTAATTTACATGATGATATATGATGTGATTTATTTCCTTTATGAAAACTCATCTATGTGTGAGATACCTATCCATGATGTACTTAGCTAATGAATCTAAAGTCATGTTGAGTTCTCTTGGTATGTGTCTGTATTCGATAAAATCAAACATTCTTTCAAGATGACAAACTCATAGATGGAGACGTAGTAGGATAGGATTGCGAATAGCATAGATTCAATTGAGTTGACAGACCACGAGTTGAGATTCCAGGTTGATGATCATATGATAAACTCTTAGGGAAGAGGCCTCGATTAAAATTTCGATGAAAACGTGATATTCTACTATGTTATTAGTTTCCAACCCTAAGGAAATACCTATTGAACTCACCAACTTGTCAGAGTGGTAAATGACCCAAGCTACAAAAGAAATGTTCTGAGTGTGTCGACTAGTGCCATCCAAAAACCCGACAAAGATAAGAAAGGAGGATGTCATATGCACACGCAAACACAAGACACAATATAAGTGGCTAAGGAAAAAATTGTGCACGCAAGAGAAAAATACACAACAAAATAAAAATACAATAGTGTACAAAGCACATATACTAGATGTCCTAGGCATAGTACTTCTTAAGGTAAATCCTTTTCCGGGGCTCACCCAGGGAGATTCCATCGTAGTCAACTAGATCATAGGCACCTCTATGTAGAACACATTTCATGATGTAAGGAACATTCCATAGAGGTTCTAACTTCCCTGTCCCTAACTTGCCATGAGCCTGGTCGTAAACAAGGACTAGGTCTCCTTCTGCAAAAGTGCGAGGATGGACGAAGTTGTCGTATTGATTTTTGATTCACTTTTGATATGTCTCATTAATGAGAGAAGTGTCACGACATGTTTCATCCAGCCTAGTCAAGTGTAAGAAACATTCTTCTTCAACAGAAGTGTGGGACATGAGTTCTACTTTGATTTTCAGTGAAGGAATTTCGCACTCGATTGGTAAAACAACTTCAATGCCATATACTAGCTAGAAGAGAGTGAATCCAGTAGCAGTTTTTACTGAGGTCCAATAAGCCTAGAGAGAGGGTAAAATTTCTAAATGCCAAGATGTCTTGTTTTCCCTAACCATCCATTGGATCATGGTTTTTAGGACCTTTTTGATAGCTTCAACTTGTCCATTATCTTGAGGATAATGCGGGGATGAGGTCTCATGGATAAAACCCAACTTGGTATGCAACTCACTCATCATCTGGTTTTGAAAATGTGAACCATGATTAGTGACAATGGCTTGTGGAACACCAAAACGAGTGATGATGTGATTGAAAAAGAAAAGCGTTGCATTATGGATCCCTTAAAGATTAGAGCTATCCTAGATTTACCCCCACATCAAAGCGTGGAACACCAAATCATTGCATAGCCTCAACCCATTTTGTAAAGTAATCGACGACGACGATTATATAACCATGCCCCATTTGGATTACACTACATGAAATCAATGCCCCATTTGGTAAAGGGGCCGATGGCAATAATGGAATGCAGTGGAGCAGGGTGGGTGCATGCCTTGTTTTGAAAAACTTGGCAGGGTGGGCACTTTTTGATGGCCTCAATACAATCCTTGAAGATTGAGGGACAAAAGTAACTGACACGTAAAATTTTCTAGGCTGTAGCCATCCCAGAAAGGTGATTGCCACAGGCTCCAAGGTGATAGTCATTGAGGACGCGTTCAGCCTCTTGGTGTAGCTCAAATCCCTGGGATCCGTCCACTCACAGGATCGTTCACCCTCCAAGTGAACTAAAATTGACTCTTTCGATTCCCTGCTGGAATCTCTGATGGAAACCCGATCCACAAGTCCTTCTCTTCTCCCTGTCACGGCCTCTGCACACACCTGTGACCTTTCCCTAACTCAGTTTTGGGTTTCGGGGTTTCTTGTTTCCCGATGTCGAGAGTTCCCTGCCCTCACGGACTCTCGATCTCTGATTTGTTGATGCGCTCCTTTTGGCCTTAGCCCCTCCTGGCTATGCCCTGGTCCATGTGACCTCTTTCCATAAGACCACAGCCTTATATTCCTTTGGGAATTCAGGCTTCCCAATGCCAAATTGCATGGACATTTTGTCCACAGGATCCCCGATTCTCCGATTCCCGATACGCTTTAACTTCCGCTAGCCTCTGGACTAGATTCGTGGTCCATGCGACCTCCCTTGCATATGACCACAGTCCTATATTCCGATCGAGATTCGAGGTTTCGAATGTCCAAGTGTATGGGGCCTCTCGTCCTCTGGATCCCCGATCCTCCGATTCCCAACATGCTCTTTACGCACTAGCTCTCCTGGCTAGGCTCCTGGCCCATATGACCACTATCTCACAAGACCGTAGCCTTGTCTCCTATTGGGGTTTCGCGACTTCAAATGCCGAAGAGCTTCGACCCTTGACCTCCCCGGTCTCTCGAAAGACGATTCTCCGCTATGTTGACATCTGGCCCCTCGATGGCACTTCCCTCCTTGTCTGGGTTTTGGATTTCACGATTCCGAAATGCAAGGACTTTTTGTCCACACAACCCACGATTTCCCGATTCCCGATTTCCTGATGTGGCTCTCCTATTGGGACCTTTCCTGAAGGCTTCGATCACTGCCACGCGTCCGCTCAAGATGCACGGTCCTGATCGCCTCTCGCGATTTCGCAACTTCGAATGCCTCGGAAGTATTGTCCTTAGGACTTGTGAAACGCCGAACTCCGATGCGCCGATTTGACCTTGTATCGGGACTTCTCCTGATCATCAGGATCTCTGCCACGCATCTTATATAGATGGACGGCTCTAATCCAATCTCGTTGTTTGAGACTTGAAATGTCCAGACTTTCTTGACCTCGAGAACTCCGATATCCCGAGTGTCGATATCTCAATGTGACATCAGCTAGGCCCACAACACAGATCTCTCACCTTTTCGCCACTCGTGAAGTTGAAAGACTTCCTCTTCCAACCTCCAATGCCCGAGTCCCAAATGTGGGAAGTCTCGTGACACACGTCCACTCCCAAATGAATGGTCCAGATCAAATCTCGCTGATTCGGGGTTCCTGGTGTCAAGTGACTCTCCTCACGTCCTCGATATCCCTAATATCACGAACGCCGATATCCCGATACCTATCAAGACTTCTGCCTAGAGTGAGAAGGGTTAAACCCCGTGCACCTCCTGTCTAATCTGACGGCTGATGGGATTTCTGAATGAGATCCAACGGCTCACGATCTCTCCCTTCTGTAGGATTCTCCTGAGCTTCTCCTGGACGTAGAAACCAACGGTCCAGATCTTCTTCTCCAGCCGATCTGATGGCTTCTGTGCTCCCTACTGAGCTTGCACACTTTCTTCCCAACCTTGGGAGAATTTCCAATTCCTCAAAGGCCTCAACCTTTTCCCTCTTTATCCTCTTGCAGCTCTTCGACTCCGAGCTTTGCCGCGCGTATGAAAACGCTGTCCCTCCTGAGTTTTCCTGTAGCTTCGACCTCTAAGGAAACTCGTTTCTCCTTTCCTTTCTCCCAAAAATTGAGAATATTTGGATGCCCTCCTAGCTATCCTTCACTCAAGAAACCTCTTGATGGGTCTGTAGGGTGTTCAGAAACCCTTTGAAGATCCCTCAGTGGATTCTTCCTTCAAAATGCAGAACTCAATAGAGTTCTCTTCTCCTGTGCCTGTCTGCACACTAACTCAAATGCCCATCTGGCAGAGTGCCTCTTCCTTTCACTCGCTCAATGCCCACCTGGTAGAGCTCTCAGAATCCTCAGTGATTTTGTTTCTTCTTGAACTTCTCAACATAAGTCTTCCGTTGTGCACCCCTTGCACCTGCTCAATGCCCACTTGGCATAGCTCCTCAGAATCCTTAGTGATTCTGGTCCTCCTTTCTGAACTCACAGCAGAGTTCTCCCTCTGTGCACAACTATCAGAACCTGCAGTTTTCTGTCACACCCTCCTGGTGTGAAGCCTCAAATACCTTCACCTGAAACCAAACCAACTCCTGCAAATGCACAACTATAGTATACATCTACAACATAATAGAACATTTATAGACATTCATTCAACACAGAATACATGCAGGAAAAACGGCTTCTATTTATATTAAATATGGAAAATTCCTGTATTTACAAGGTGTTCCTGAGCACGGCCTGTAACAAGGTCTCGGCTCCTTCTCTCTTATGCTCTCTACTCCAGATTCTCTTCTATCTCAACCACCCTTACTTACACAAAATGAGATATGAAATCACTTTTTACCTGAGGGGGATCTTCGAGCTCTTCCCTCCAATCTACCTACCCTATTCAATTACATTGAATGGGTTGTCTAGTCCAGCATATGGATCTAGATATCAACCATACAAACATTAAAGACCTATCTATTATACGCCTACATAAAGGCACGACTCTATGGATCAACAACCTAAACATTAATTACATTTAATTACAAAATTGAAGATGAGGGTTGCGCCTCTCTTCAGCCTTTGCATGCACGCGCTTGACGTGGATGGATGGTTGGCTAGCTGACATGGAGAGATGCTCCTGCATCATACTCCTCAACTAAAAAATCATGAGCTCCTTCTCATGAGCTTCTCATCTCAGCTGTTGAAATCCTCCTGGATCCCAAATCATTCTCTGGAGTTGTTCATCTGCTCCATCTTCCTGCTGCTGCTGTTGCTTCTGCGCTACTGCTACTGCTGCTTCCCTTCTACTCAAATTCTCCTTGCTAGTAGTTTATGCTAACCTTATCATCAGCTCGTTGATCTCCTTGATCACTTCGTCTAGCTGCTCCAATGGATGGCTCTATTCATGCAATCTCCTCAGCTGCAAAAATGTTTGGCACATGGGCAGATCACTGTGATCTCCCATGTCCTTTCCATCAGCTTCCAACTTCACCTGTTGGATGTGCATGCCCTGCACTTCCACCCTTCTCTCCAGGGATTCAATTTTTTCCCACAGATCAGGAAAGCAAATGATGTTTGCTTCTTCTTCTGCTGCTGCTGCAAACTCCCATGTTGCAGTCTTTTCAGTCTCCTGGCTGAAAATACTGAGCCATTCCTCAGAATGCTCATCATCCTCTTCTGCTTCCTCTGCTGTTAGCTTCAGTGCTATAGCTTCCTCATATTCCTGGCTGAAAGCATTGAGACACTCCTCAGAATGCTCATTTTCTTCATCTGCTTGGGCAGCTTCCAAAGTTTGCTCCAATCCCTCTTCTTTCCTGATAGTCACAGTTGACTGTTCTACTGCTGTTGTTGCACCATCTGCAACACAGACTTCTACCTCCCCCTGGGAAAATGGTAGGAATATCTGAATTCCCCCAATCATTAGAAGATTTCTCATTTCTTCCTCTTCTATCAGCTGCACCTGCTGATCTAAATCCATTTTCGAGCTCACTTGCTCTGTCATCTCCTCAGGCTGATTCCAACTCATCGTTTCATCCCTGCCCACTTGGCAATATGGGATGCTCCCACTACTCTCCTGGAAGATTATGAGATCAACTGATCCCATCTTCATCAGTACTCCTTGCTAAATTGAACTCACCTCCGAGTCCATGATACTTTCAGATAGTCTTGAATGCTCATCTCTGCTCACCTGGAAATCTGAGATGCTTCCACTGCCCTCCTGGTAGTCTTCAAGACCCCGCAACAACCTCAATTCATTGCCCAGCTGGCAATGTGAAATTCCCTAGTTGTCCTTACGACAGTCTATGATATCCCGCAGCGATCTCAACCCTTTTCCCTCCTGGAAAACTGGAATTTCTTCTCTGCACTCCTGGCAGTTCTTGAGATCCTCAGCTGATCCCAATTCATCCTCGGCATTATTGAGACCTCTCCTAGTCTCTGGTTCACATATCTGAACCATTTCTTCAGGTCCATCGAGGTTTTCAGCATACCTCAACCATCTATTCGCACCCAATTCGTCACCTGGTGAGCAAATCAAGGGTGCTTGCATGCCCTGTTGGGTCTTGCAGGGCACGACAGCTGTGGAGGAAAGGGTTAGAGGAAACAAAACAAACTACAAGCTAATATCAACTGAAAACAAATTAAAACTGTGAAAAGAAACAACAAACATCAAAGAACAAAAAAGATAGATGTCACCAATGGTTTTGAGCTGGTCAATTGATGAAATCGGAGCACGATGAAGGAAGAGAACTGTGGTTCCTTCTTCCCCCAACGGAAGTCTCTTTGAGGCCCTCACAAAGTTTGCTTTCCTTACAATGAGAAGAACTGAGCATGGCAGTGAAAGAACTCCCAGCGATGCTGCCAATGTGTTATCGTTAAAGAATGAGTCCTTAACAATCTGAGCAACATAACAATGCCTGAAATTCCTTGCGAAAACAATGTATCTTCACGGCTTTTTATAGAAAATCCTCGGGCGATTATGTAACCTCTTCAAAGTGTGAAAAGGGGCCCTTTAGGGCTTCCTTAGGTCATTAACCCGCCTCCCCTGCGGATTCGGCTCGGATTTGGGATTCAAATCAGATTGGGAGCCTATCCGTAAGTGGTTGAGAGGCTGGCCAATTCATAAATGCGTCGTTTTTGCAGGTGTGCGGGTTTTGTCGTTGACAGCCGCACATCGTGCGCACATGCGCGCAGAGTATGTTCCTGTCCTGCGCATGTGCGCGCGCACCAAACTACTGTGAAGCGCCCTTCAATTTTTGGTTACTTTGTATAGTTTTGACCCTTCTGGAATGCTGTGAAATTAATTCAGTGCCATGAATGAATTCATAGTTGTTTTGACGATGCGGAGTTCTTGTCGCCATGTGCAGACGAAATTTCAGTGATAACAGATGCCCCCTGATGGATGAGGTTAGGAGCATACGTATAGCCGAAATCCATCAATGTTTCTTCTACTGAGAATGTTGTTGTAAGGGAAAGCAATAGTGGGACCGTTCGGAGTGATCCGTTGGAGAAACAAGGAACCGGTATCTCGACCTTCTGAGAGATGTGCAGCAAAAAATATACAACTGTGTACAAACGAGGCGGGCATGCCCCATGCTCGTTTTTATGTAACTCTGAAACAAGATGAGGAAAGTGTTGGTGTAGACAACTGCAGTGCCCTCGAGGGCGGTAATGATAAAGGCAGAAGACAATTCTACAAAGGAACATACTCTGAATAATAGGTAATGATCGCGGTAATAAGCAGCGACGATGATGTGGGCATTGATGGCCCTACCAAGTTCAGAGGTCTTCGGCAAATGACAAAAATAACTGCAATAGTCGCAAAGTAAGACCCACCATAACATGAGAGAGTGTTGACGTCGAATGTTATGGGGGCCAACGACAGCAGGGAGAAATGGTGTTTCACCCTGTGTCGTCCGAGATCTCTCATTAAAATAGAGAATGAGAATCAAGATACTGTCGCCCTTCTGGAAAAGTGTGCTGATGTCGACAAAAGGGAAATGCGACTCCGAGAAGCAAAGGGCTCCATGGAATCTACTGAGATGAGGAAGTGGCAGAGGTACATGGACGAAGTCGAGGAGTGGGATGACTCAAGACTGCCCTTGGCTGGAGGATGTATGAGAGAAACAGTGGCTGCAACCGTGTAACAAGGTCGAGTGTCAGGGGGACGACAAGACCGGTGATAAGCTGTGCCAGAGGTGGGACAAGGTGAACAAATTCAGAGGGTAGAGGTGACTGACCTGTGGAGTACTCTGAAGATATGGACAATGACGGCAAGGGTAAATGATAAGTAATGCTCCAACCAAGGGTGACATGGGTTGCATGTGGCCAAAAGAAAGCAAGTCGCCAACGGCGACGACAAAGAATGTAAGGACTAAAAATAAAGGTGTTTGTACAATAAATAATAAATAATTTTGGGGAGAAATGTAAAAATATAGAAACGGGTGCCCCAGTGTGAAATGTGTGCCCCAAGGAGGGAAGAATTGTTTTTGGGAAACTGATGAAGGGTGGGGGCCCCATTGGTGAGTTTCTGTATGAGGTAGGTGAAATGAGGGTAGGTTCGCAGATGGCCAAACTGAGTGTGGATGAAATGAAGGGCTCATGATCCTGCGGAGGTGCAGGTAAAAAATAGAACCATAAAGAGATAATCCGGGAGTCCATGTGGGAAAGCTAGCAAAATGAAGAGAAAGAGTATGTGGTTATTCATGACATGATGAAAGACTATCGGGACTCCCGTCCCTAAAGGGTAATGAAAAACAGCATGAGTGTCAAAAGTGCCAAAGGGTGCTAGGAATGGGACAACTCATGTGGGTGAGAATGCTACCAGGTTACAGTACTGAAGATGCAAATGGAGGTGTGAGTATTGTAGAGCCAGGAAAGAGGATCCTAAAGGCAAATATCAGAGGGTGTGACTGGAAATGTAAATGCAATACAGTGGGATAGACTACATGCCAGTGCTGAATATATACCTGAAGGGGTGATGTTGATGACCGATGAGCAAGTACCTGCACACATACCAACCAAATACCCAAAGTGAACAATATCTGAAGAGAATCAAAGATATGAGCTTGTATTTGACAAATGTGACTATGCGCGTGCGTACCTGACCATGATATGAAAAAAAGGCGCCCCGGGGGCTCATGATGAAAAGCGACCCAGGGACTGCTGAAACGTAGGTGACGGGATGCTGATCCCGTGGATGAAGACGACTCGAAAAATGGACACCGTGGGCTCCCGGAATGGTGAGTGGAAGTTTGGCAAAAGGCCTATATATAGCTGTAGGGCCCACATTGCCACCTCATTTGTACCTGCTGCAATAGTGATTTTCGAGAAGATCCAGAGGAGATTGGGTGATTCAGGGAGCACGAGGTAGCTGATTGACGGTGTGCGAGCTTCACGTTAGTGGTCTGATCATCCTGCATAGAAATAGGTTTCCAATTTTTGGGCAGGGTAGGTATGGGGGCCGTACAAGGGGTTTTTAGGGGTTTTTTCTTAGGATGTGGGCCCGCATGCACGGGCGATTTAGTGGGAGGCGCGCATACGTGCACGCCTATCCACTGAATATACGCGCATTGATGCACATGGGAGAGAATTTAAGGTGCGCCCTAGGGGCGCGCCTGTGATGTGGACAGGCGCGCACTAGTGCGTGCCTGTGGGTTTGACAGGCGTGCCCTAGAGCGCGCCTGTATTGTGAACAGGCGCGCTCACGAGCGTGCCTGTGATAAAAACAGGCGCGCATACGTGCGCACCTGTATAGTGAACAGGTGTGCATGTGTGCGTGCCTTTGGGTGGTAAAATCGTGCCTTTGAGGCAATGTTTCAGGGTAAAAAATGAGTATTTTTGATGCATTGGATGGTTGCATAAGCTGATATAGGACTCTGTGTTGTGTGCAGGTGGCCAGCAGTGATTATGGATGTCCGGTGGCATGAGCGAGACTGGTCACAGTTGCGAGATGCTGTGGCCAATGCAGGGCCTGCGGTTCGAGCAACTTTAGCAACCAGTGGGTTGCTAAAGTTCTTTGAGTGCCCGTTGATACGGGCACAGGAGTACTTGCTGCAGTTCTTGCTCCAGATGTGGAGTCCAGACCTGCACTACTTCCTCGTGCGAGGAGAGCAGATCCCCTTCACTGCGGTGGAGGATATCTATTTTTTGACTGGGCTCCCCTTTCGGGGAACACCGCTGCCGGCAGAGCCTGTGCTGCCGAGGGACACTCATCTGCGGGATGTCGTCGAGCGATATTGCTCAGGCGAGCACTACATGTCTGGGACTGTAGTGAGTATTAGTGGGATAGATTTGCTGCTGCATCGTTGCATAGCGACGATGATTGTTCAGGTGTACGGGTCACTGGCGACCCACCGGATCAGTGGTGGCGAGCTGCTATTGATGGAGAGGGTGGTGGTGGGCCGTGAGAGGTTTTCCTGGGAGTTTGCGTTTGGCTCCATCCTGGTGGCCTGGTTTCTGGAGAGGGTGCCGATGCTGCGCCCACGGGTTCTGCTAGAGGCGCCTGGGGCGCGAGAGCCTCGATTGAGGCGGTGGTCTTAGATTTTGGTTCGCCACGATGGTGGCGAAGGCGGGCACTATTTCACGGTGCAGGCGGCACAAATCTGGCTGCAGATGCCACAGGTCATACTTCGATACCCCTATGCTGGGGTGGACTTCCGGGGGGACCCGGACATGGTATTGCCTCCTAGGGAGGTTTTTGATGACCGAGGTATGTTTGAGTTTTGTATATGTTTTGATTTATGTTGTGATTTTGATATACCAGTTTATATTTATGATGATAGATACTAATATGATCGTGTGTTGGTTGTTTTGTGCATGTGCAGATTTGGCACCTCGCGGGCGTGAGGTGGAGTTCCAGAGAGCACCGGCTCAGCGAGAGCTGGAGAGACTGCCGCATGGAGGGAGACGTCGGCGAGATGAGGCTGCGGGGGCACCAGTAGAGCCCGAGAGACCAACGAGGAGGTGCCGATTTGATGACCCTGGTGCGGGACCATCGCACGCTCCTCCGGCGGTAGCCAGAGTAGACTTTGATGATATACGCCGTCATCTGGAGACGGTGTTACAGGATGTGCCTGAGGGCATGTGGATCCGCATCCAGGACTAGGGGTTCCTGGAGCAGTGTATTGGATTACCGCCACCATGGCGGGGGATAGTGCGACGAGCATCTGTGCTCGCCGCGATGACGAGTGGACACCTGCCGCCTGGGCAGGGGGGTCCTGCGGATGTTCCACCACCACCGCCTGGGGCAGGTGGGGGTGGGCCACCACCACCTCCTGAGGGAGGGGCAGGTGGGGGTGCGATAGAGGCGACCTGATCGATGTGTCATGTATATTTTTTGTTTTATAGGCTGGTGAGCCGATTTTGTACTGAGGTGTGGCACCGGCCTGCGGGCATATGCTTTTTTTGTATGTAAACATTCAGATGGCCTGATAGGCCTTGATATATATATACATGAGTATACATCATTTTTGGGATCCTGGTATTGTTTACATATGTTTTTTTGTTGATAATGATGATGATGTCTATCTTATCTATATGCTGTGACAGGATGTATGAGATGTTTTATGTATGTGTAGTTTGATGTGATATATGCCAATCTAACACCATGTTAGCTATTTCATCTGTTGTTTGATTCAATTGTCTTGGAATATGTGTAAATGTAATGGAATCAAAATGTCGAGATAACAGTCTAACCTACAGGTATTTGCGAAAGAGGCATGGATCGTGTACACGGTATACATTGTTGAGCTGGAGAACGACTAGTTGAGAGTCGAGGAAGACGCTAAGGTGACGAACATGATGACGCTGGGCATCGGCCAGGAGGCCAATGACCGCAGTGTACTCGGCTTGGTTGTTGGTTGCTGACCCCAAACATATGCTGCTTGAATGGAGCATTTCATGTGAGGGGGTGTATAAAGCCCATGCCGCCGAAGCGAGATTTTGTGTCCAACGGATGGCGCCATCGGCGTAACCAATGTGGTAGGCTGGTGAAGGAAGCATCTGTCAATAGCACAAAGGATACTTTAGACGAGAGGGGTGAGAGAAAAAAAAATATTAAAAACACTAGAAAAAAGAAAATGACCTAAAGTAGTGTGACTACTTTTAAGCATAAAACTTCTTGAGGTATAACCCATTGACGGGTTCTTTGATCGAGAGGCCTTTGGGGGAGGCCAGGATGTATGCGCCTTTGGTGAGGAAATGTTGGATGATGTAAGGACCATGCCAAAGTGATTCGAATTTGCCATGGCCAAAGGTATCATGAGCGATATCATAAGCTAGGACAAGGTCGCCTTCGTGAAATGATCGAAGGTTGACATGGCGATCGAAGGTAGCCTTGGATCGTTTTTTAGCTGCCTCATTGTTCTGTAATGAGGATCGATGA
The DNA here is from genome assembly GCA_009831015.1 of Picea engelmannii. NCBI lineage: Eukaryota > Viridiplantae > Streptophyta > Pinopsida > Pinales > Pinaceae > Picea > Picea engelmannii. Next base: position 110,112 of record ML813567.1, on the reverse strand, counting down.
TCCTCATCCAGAGACTCCAAGTTTAGCAAGCAATGCTCCATCAGAGCAGTGTTAGGTAAAAGCTCGATTGTGGTGCGTAGGGTGGGTATTTCGCACTCGATGGGAAGAGTTGCCTCGACCCCATGGACTAAATGAAATGGCGTGAAACCCGTAGCGGTCTTTACTGCCGTTCGATAAGCCCATAGCGTGGAAAATAACATGTGATGCCAATTGGTTTTATGTTTATTCACCATGCGTTGTAACATGGTCTTGAGGACTTTGTTCACTGCCTTGACCTGTCCATTTGACTGCGGATAGTAAGGGGAGGCAAACTCGTGAGAGAAGCCTAACCAAGAGGAGAGTTCGATGAAGATCTCATTCTCGAAGTGTTTCCCATGGTCGAAAATGAGTTGGAGTGGTACTCCGAACCTGGATATGACATGATTGAAGAAAAAATGCGCTGCAGTGTCAGCGGTGTTGTTGAAGGTGGTCATAGCTTCGGCCCATTTGGTGAAGTAATCCATGGCGACAACAATGTATTTGTGACCATTGCTGGAGGGGGGATTACAAGTCATAAAGTCAATGCCCCATTTACAAAAGGGGCCTGCAGTGATGACCGGGTGAAGAAGAGCGGGGGGAGCACGGGCTTTGTTGGCATAGAGCTGACATTGCTCACATCGTTTCACGGCATGAATGCAGTCGTGAAACAGGGTAGGCCAAAAATAACCAGCTTGGATAATCTTTTGTGCGGTGGCGATACCGGAAAGATGGCCCCCACATGCGCCGCTATGGCAGTCGTTTAAGACTCTGTCGGCCTCATCAATAGTCAGGCAGCGACGAAGAATGGTGTCGATGCCCCGCCGATATAGGATGTCACCGATGAGGAGATAGCGGGGGGCCTGATGGTGAATGCGCCGACGATCATCTCATGATAAGTGGTTACTGAAATTTTGAGTTCGTAGGTAGACGAGAAGGTCGCCATACCAAGGATCATCTGAAGTGATGTAAAAGAGATGTTCGTCAGGAAAGTCGGTATTGACGGGGGCACTAGCTGTGTCAGAGGGAAGGGCCATGACAAGTTCAGCGATAATGAGGGCCTTCTTACTCTTAGGTGTTGAAAACTCGAGGTCATACTCCTGAAGGATAATGATCCATCGAGTGAATTTTCCGTTAACTTGTCGACGGCTGAGCAAGTATTGCATAGGGTTGGAGTCTGCGATGACATTGGTGGTCCGAAGCAGAATGTAATGGCGCAGTTTCTGGACTGCGAGGACGACTGCGAGAGCAAGTTTCTCTTCATGTTTGTACTTCAAGGGTGGTCCTGAGAGGTTCTTACTAATGTAGTAAATGACATGTTCACGATTGTCATCTCTGAGCTGGATGAGGACGCCGGCTACTGATACAGCTGATGCTAATACGTAGAGGATGTAGTTGCGATTATAGTCAGGTGCACTAATCAAAGGTGCATTTGAAAGTGCTGTTTTGAGATCGTCAAATGACTGTTGGGAATAATCATCCCAATGAAAGGGGATGTCGTGACGTAGTAAGCGAAGGAAACCATGTGCGCGTATGGCGTAATCAGGAACAAAGCGTCTAAGGAAGTTAGCTTTGCCCTGCAGACTCTGCAGTTGTCGTAAATTCCGTGGAGGTGAAACGATGAAACCGAGGAGACGTCCAGCGGTGACACAGAATACACACTTGAGAGGATTCAAGCGGATGTTGTACTGACGACACCGTTGAAAAATGATTTGTAAATCATCAAGATGTTGGGTGCGTTTCTTGGAGCGAGCTGTGAGGTCGTCCAAGTAGGCAAGGATGATTTCAGCCAGATCGTGAAATATGTATGTCATCGCCCACTGGAAGGTTGCGCCGGCGTTTTTTAAGCCAAAAGGCATGACACGATATGCGAAAGTACCCCACGGGGTAATGAATGCAGTTTTGTATTGATCGGCTGGGTGGATTTGAATCTGGTTATAGCCAGAGAATCTGTCCATAAAGGAGAGAGCCTCATGGCCAGCACAGTCGTCGATAATCTGATCGATGAAAGGCATTGGGAAGTTGTCTTTTGGACATGCGTTATTGAGATCGCGAAAGTCTGTGCAAACACGGATAGTGCCCTATTTTTTGTCGACGGGTACAGGGTTGGAAACCCATGAAGTGTAAGCGATGGGATAAATAAATCCGGACGTACGTAATTTGTCAATTTCGGCTTTGATAGCCGCGGCCTTGGAAGGGTGTAGCGGTCGTTGTTTCTGGCGAACTGGTGTGATGTCAGGCCAGGTGTTGATGCGATGTTCGACAATAGATGGGTCAAGACCCGGCATCTCCATGTATGACCAGGCGAAAATGTCCCGGTATTCCTGAAAAAGGGCTTTATATGCGGCAATTTCTTGAGGAGTGCAAGCAGCTCCAATGATGATTTCTTCGACGACGCCTTTTTTAATGGAAATGTCGATTTTGATGGTGGGGGAAATGTTAGCCATGTTGCCTTCTTCGAACGCATCAGGGGCAGGAATGGGATTTTTGAACCAATCGATAGGTCCATATGGGATAAAATCTTTGGTTTCAACCGCGTACACGGGGTTTTGATTAGGAGGCATGAGGGCTTCCTATGGGAGGAAGAGTGCACGATGATGTAGTGCGTCCTAGGGAGATTCTGGGCTGTGTAGCTCTTCCAGTATTTCCTCGTCGTTTTGGAAACGACGGGAATACAAGGGGTCGTGATGAGTGGTCTGAGTGCTAGTGTGATTGGCCCCTGCTGGAGCAGCAAGGGGAGGGGTACAAGCAGAGGGTGAGGGTTCACTCGACATAAACCATATGTTGAAGTACTGAGGGGTACCCGTGGTGGTTGGGTGGAGGGTCACTGTATGAACAGGAGAGTTGGGGGGGTTGCGGGGTAGATCCTCAGTGACATCATGTAAGAACCATGGAGGTGATGGGAGTGCCTCGGGCTCTGGAGAAATGACATGACGATCCTCGAGTGGTGAAGTAATGTCAATTCTCGCCTCTGTGGGTTAGTGATGCAGAGCCACTTGACGTTGCCTGTAGGCAAGGATCATAGGACATTGGTATGTAAAATGGGTTAGTGAATCGTAGAGAGAGCAAGGGCATCTCATACGTTTGTTAACTGAAGTAGTGACATAACGAATGTCAGTGATGTTTGAAGAGGACGTGGCGGGGCGTGGGTTGTTCTGGAAGTTCTGGCATACAGCCGCTAACGTCTGCCAAAAACGTGGCAGTGCTGGGAAATGGTGGGTGTAATGGCCATATTCTGAACATATAGCACACACAAATTTAGTCCTCAACCCTTTACTACTAGAAGGGTTGGTGGTAGTGGTATTTGCAGTAGTGACGG
>ML813567.1:77416-100423 GCA_009831015.1 Picea engelmannii | reverse complement strand
ATTAGATGTGATTAAGTATGATTGTCCAACTTAGATTATAAATCAAAGCAAGCCATCCACGTGGCAAAAAGCAAATAAGGGAAAATGATTTTTATCCACCTAAGTGCCTATGTTTGTTTGACTATCCCCTTTATAAGTTGAGGTGTCTAAGTGGTGCAGTATTTAGAGCATGCATATCATCATTCTTAAGAAGGAAAATGATTTTCCCCACATCCAAGACCTTACAATGAGAATTTTAGTTCAGATGCGTGGCCTGTAGTGTAGACAGAGGCGCATATGGCGCCTGCGCGCTGGCCGTATTGAAAACCAAAGCACATGTGTGCGGAAGAAGACGTGTAACTCAGGCGCATGCGCTCCAGATGCGCGTCTGTGGGCTGGAATACCCGAGCGTTTGTGGCAAGTTACCGAGAAAGAAACTCTGGATGGATTTCTCTCAATTCTCCTGTGAATTGACTGGTTAGCAGGTCGGCGGAGGCCGGTTTGTGTCCCTGCAAGTTAATAAAACCAAAAGGAAAGAAAATTAAACCCAAATGAGGGAGGAATTGATACCTAACTCCCCAGTGGAGTCGCCAGTCTATTCGCACCCAATTCGTCACCTGGTGAGCAAATCGAGGGTGCTTGCATGCCCTGTTAGGTCTTGCAGGGCACGACAGCTGTGGAGGAAAGGGTTAGAGGAAACAAAACAAACTACAAGCTAATATCAACTGAAAACAAATTAAAACTCTGAAAAGAAACAACAAACATCAAAGAACAAAAAAGACAGATGTCACCAATGGTTTTGAGATGGTCAATTGATGAAATCGGAGCACGATGAAGGAAGAGAACTGTGGTTCCTTCTTCCCCCAACGGAAGGCTCTTTGAGGCCCTCACAAAGTTTGCTTTCCTTACAATGAGAAGAACTGAGCATGGCAGTGAAAGAACTCCCAGCGATGCTGCCGATGTGTTATCGTTAAAGAATGAGTCCTTAACAATCTAAGCAGCATAACAATGCCTAGAATTCCTTGCGAAAGCAATGTATCTTCACGGCTTTTTATAGCAAATCCTCGGGCGATTATGTAACCTCTTCAAAGTGTGAAAAGGGGCCCTTTAGGGCTTCCTTAGGTCATTAACCCTCCTCCCCTATGGATTTGGCTCAGATTTGGGAGTCAAATCAGATTGGGATCCGATCCGTAAGTGGTTGAGAGGCTGGCCAATTCATAAATGTGCCGTTTTAGCAGGTGCACGGGTTTTGTCGTTGACAGCCGCACATCGTGCATGCATGTGGGCAGAGTACGTTCCTGTCCTGCGCATGTGCGCGCGCACCAAAATACTATGAAGCGCCCTTCAATTTTTGGTTACTTTGTATAGTTTTGACCCTTCTGGAATTCTGTGAAATTAATTCAGTGCCATGAATGACTTCATTGTTGTTTTGACGATGCGGATTTCTTGTCGCCATGTGCGGATGAAATTTCAGTGATAACACCATCCTTTCAACAACCTACACTGTCTTCTAGCCATCAACTCCTTGACTGACCATTTTACCTTCAGCTTCTTCATGGGCCATTCATATACCCATCTCGGCTTGGCTTTTTGCTGCATCCGCAGTTCAAGCTTTTCGATGTTTACCCTTATTTCAACGAGCTCTTTATCCATTTCTGCAAGCTTCTCTGCTTTGCTTTTCTTCCCAGCATGCCTATGGCCTTCAGTAACCATGGTGCTGTCTCTGTCTGCTTTCCTAGCAAACCTATTGCTGTCACTCCGTACTAAGAGGGTTTCCAGCTTCATCCTCCACAGTTCTCCCGACTGTATATGGATTGTTTCCTACCTACGAACAATTCTTACAGAGTCTCCAACGCTCTGTCTTCCTTTACCTCTCCCCCTGCTTGAGATATATAAACAGAGTTCTCGCTCTGATACCACTTGGTGCAGCTTGAATCCCTGGGATCCGTCCGCTCACATGATCGTTCACCCTCTAAGTGAACCAAAATTGACTATTTCGATTCCCTGTTGGAATATCTGATGGAAGCCTGATCCACAGGTCCTTCTCTTCTCCCTGTCACGACCTCTGCACGCACCTGTGACCTTTCCCCGACTCAGTTTTGGGTTTCAGGTTTTCTTGTTTCCCGATGTCAAGAGTTCCCTGCCCTCACGGACTCCCAATATCCGATTTTCCAATGCGCTCCTTTCGGCCTTAGCCCCTCCTGGCTATGCCCTGGTCCATGTGACCGCTTTCCATAAGACCGAAACCTTATATTCCTTCGGGAATTTGGGCTTCCCAATGCCAAATTGCATGGACGTTTTGTCCACGGGATCCCCAATTCTCCGATTCCCCATACGCTTTAACTTCCGCTAGCCTCCGAACTAGACTCGTGGTCCACGCGACCTCCCTTTCATATGACCGTAGTCCTATATTCCGATCAGGATTCGGAGTTTCGAATGTCCAAGTGTATGGGGCCTCTCGTCCTCCAGATCCCTAATCCTCCAATTCCCAACGTGCTCTTTACACACTAGCTCTCCTGGCTAGGCTCTTGGCCCATATGACCACTATCTCACAAGACCGTAGCCTTGTCTCCTATCGAGGTTTCGTGACTTCAAATTCCGAAGAGCTTCGGCCCTTGACTTCCTCAATCTCTTGAAAGTCGATTCTCCACTATGCTGACAGTTGGCCCATCGATGGCACTTCCCTCCTTGTCGGGGTTTCGGACTTCGCGATTCCGAAATGCAAGGACTTCTTGTCCACGGAACCCATGATTTCTCGATTCCTGATTTCCTGATGTGTCTCTCCTATCGGAACCTTTCCTGAAGGCTTCGATCACTGCCACACATCCCCTCAAGATGGACAGTCCTGATCGCCTCTCGCGATTTCATGACTTCGAATGCCCCGGAATTCTTGTCCTCAGGACTCGCGAAACGTCGAACTCCGATGCGTCGATTTGACCTTCTATCAGGACTTCTCCTGATCATCTGGATCTCCTCCACGCATCCTCTACATATGGATGACTCTGATCCAATCTCGCTGTTCGAGACTTGAAATGTCCCAACTTTATCGACCTCGAGAACTTCAATATCCCAAGTGTCGATATCCTGATGTGACATCAGCTAGGCCCACAACACAGAGCTCTCGCCTTTTCGCCACTCGTGAAGTCGAAAGACTTCCTCTTCCAACCTCCGATGCCCGAGTCCCAAATGTGGGAAATCTCATGACATGCGTCTGCTACCAAACGAATAGTCCAGATCAAATCTCGCTGATTCGGGGTTCCTGGTGTCAAGTGACTCTCCTCATGTCCTCGATATCCCCGATATCACGAACGCCGATATCCTGACACCTATCGGGACCTCTGCCTGGCGTGAGACGGGTTAAACCCCATGCACCTCCTGTCCGATCTGACGACTGACGGGATTTCTGAATGAGATCCAATGGCTCACGATCTCTCCCTTCTGTAGGCTTCTCCTAAGCTTCTCCTGGACGTAGAAACCAATGGTCCAGATCTTCTTCTCCAGCTGATCTGACGGCTACTGTGCTCCCTACTGAGATTGCACACTTTATTCCCAACCTTGGGAGAATTTCTAATTCCTCAAAGGTCTCAACCTTTTCCCTCTTTCTCCTCTTGCAGCTCTTCGACTCTGATCTTTGTCGTGCGTATGAAAACGCTATCCCTCCTGAGTTTTCCTGTAGCTTCGAACTCTAAGGAAAATTGTTTCTCCTTTCCTTTCTCCCACAAATGGAGAATATTTGGATGCCCTCCTGGCTATCCTTCACTCAAGCAACCTCTTGCTGGGTCTGCAGGGTGTTCAACAACCCTGTGAAGATCCCTCAGTGGATTCTTCCTTCAAAATACAGAACTCAATAGAGTTCTCTTCTCCTGTGCCTATCTGCACACTAACTCAAATGCCCATCTGGCAGAGTCTCTCTTCCTTTCACTCGCTCAATGCCCACCTGGAAGAGCTCTCAGAATCCTCAGTGATTCTGTTTCTTCTTGAACTTCTCAACAGAAGTCTTCCGTTGTGCACCCCTTGCACCTGCTCAATTCCCACTTGGCATAGCTCCTCAGAATCCTTAGTGATTTTGGTCCTCCTTTTTGAACTCACAGCAGAGTTCTCCCTCTGTGCACAGCTATCAAAACCCATAGCGTTCTGTCACACCCTCCTGGTGTGAAGCCTCAAATACCTTCACCTGAAACCAAACCAACTCCTGCAAATGCACAACTATAGTATACTTCTACAACATAATAGAACATTCACAGACATTCATTCAACACAGAATACATGCAGGAAAAACGGCTTCTGTTTGTATTAAATATGGAAAATGCCTGTATTTACAAGGTGTTCCTGAGCACGGCCTGTAACAAGGTCTCGGATCCTTCTCTCTTCTGCTCTCTACTCCATATTCTCTTCTATCTCAACCACCCTTACTTACACAAAATGAGATACAAAATCTATTTTTACCCGAGGGGGCTCTTCGAGCTCTTCCCTCCAATCTACCTACCCTATTCAATTACATTGAATAGGTTGTCTAGTCCAGCATCTGGATCTAGATCTCAACCATCCAAACATTAAAGGCCTATCTATTCTACGCTTGCACAAAGGCACGACTCTATGGCTCAAAAACCTAAACATTAATTACAAAATTGAAGATGAGGGTTGCGCCTCTCTTCAGCCTTTGCATGCATGTGCTTGACGTGGTTGGCTGGCTGGCTAGCTGACATGGAGAGATGCTCCTGCATCACCTCTTCATGAGTCAGACATCGTCGCAGGATAGTGTCAATTCCACGATGATATAAAGTCTCACCGATAACAAGGTAACGATGAGAATGGTGGAAAATACGACCACGCTCTTCATGAGAGATATCGGGCTGAAAACATTGGGTCTAGAGATAAAGAATGATGTCTCCATACCAAGGATAAAAAATACTAATGAGGAATAGAGATTCGTCAGGAATAGAATCTCTAGGCTCAATGTCTTCATCATCATGGGGAAAATCACAAATGAGTTCTGCAAAGACCAAGTACTTTTTAGATTTGGACATAGAAAATTCAAGATCAAATTCTTGAAGGATGACGATCCATTTCGAGTATTTGACCCCTAGGACTTGACGTGTCAGAATATGATACATGGGGTTTGAGTCCGCAATAATCGTGGTAGTGCGTAGAAAAATGTAGTGATGAAATATCTAGACAGTGATGATGGCTTCCAAAGCCAACTTCTCAACATGTGAATAATGGAGCTCTGGTCTAGATAGAATTTTTCTCAAGTAATAAATCACATGTTCTTCACTGGAGGAGTCCTCTTGAACTAACACCATGGAAATAGTGGAAGTAGAGGCCGCTAAGTAGAGGATGTAGTCCTTAGTATAGTCTTGAGGATGCAATGAAGGAGTGTTGGTCAATGTATGATTAAGAGCATCAAAATATTGTTGAGCAGTGTCATCCCAGATGAAAGGGGCATCTTTCTGCAACAATCACATGAATCCTTTAGTGATCTCAGTGTAGTTACAAATAAAGTGGCAAATAAAGTGTGCTTTCCCCTGCAAACTTTGGAGCTGTATCAAGTTGTTAGGTGGGGGTAAAGCTAGGATAGCTATAATCTTTAAGGGATCCACCTGAATCCCATCCTTGGAGATAAAAAAGTTGAGGAGTCAGCCTGATTCGACAACAAAAATACACTTATGTGGGTTCAAACGAATGCAGTAGAACCAACATCGAAGAAAAATAGCCTGTAGATGATCGAAATGGTCCGATCGACTGGATGAGTGGGTAGGTAAGTTGTCGAGGTAAGGGTCCACAATATGTTTGATATCGTGGAAACCATAGGACATCACTCACTGGAATGTAGCACCAACATTTTTAAGGAAAAATGGTATTTTAATATAGGCGAAAGTTCCCCATGGGAAAATGAAGGCTATATTATGTTGATCAGTAGATAAAATGTCAATCTAGTTATACCCTGAGAAGCCATCCATAAAAGAGAAAATTACGCTACCAACACAATTATCAATAATCTAGTCAATGAAGGGTGTAGGGTAGTTGTCTTTCGGACAAGCCTTGTTAAGATCCCTATAATCAACACATACGTGAATGGTCCCTTATTTATTAGTAACTAGAACAATGTCCGAAACCCGTTATGTCAAGGGGACAAGATAAATGAAGCCAAATTTCAATAATTTTTCAAATTCTACCTTAATGGTCGCGGTCTTCTTAGGATGGACTGGGCGAAGTTTCTGTTGAATAGGTTTAACACCTGGGTAGGTTTTAATCTCATGCACAATGATCGATGGATCGATCCCTATCATCTCTTCATAGCTTCAAGTGAAGACATCGCATAATTCTTTAAATAAAGTGGTATAAGAGACCACTTCCTTAGGTGAACAATTAGCACCGAGTTTAATGTTTTCCATGACACCTTCCTTGATCAAAATATCAATAACGATCATAGATGAAATGTTGCCCAAATTCCCCTCAGAAAGAGTATCTTGTATGAGGATGGGAGATTGTGGAAAATCAACCACATTGGGAGGGAATACATAGTGTATGTCTTCTTGAATTTCTTTGAGAGGTGGAAGAAAAGAGGATCAATGATGGCTATCATCCCAAGGTACGTCGTCGATGCTAAGAATTTCCATTATATATTCATTGAAAGGAAAAATTTGGGAAATGTAGTCAATCGAAGATGACAAGGAATTTAACCATGATTGCATCAAGTAATTGTCGGGTGCCAAGAGATGTTGGTCATCCGAGGAGGGAGAGGCAAATTCGATAGCAACATATGAGGTTTCAGCTGGACTAAGTGGCATGGTCTCAACCTAGTACATCGAATTCCAATGGACTAGGTACAATCCAAGGGTCAAATGATTCCAAGGACTGTTAAACCGTAGTCTAAATCATATTGATTGTGGAAATATGATGTGTGGTGGGTGGAAATGGTGTAGGGAATGTGCCCATAAGGCTAGAGTCTTTCAACAAGCCAACACCAACGCTTTCATACGTGATCTTTTGATCTCCCAAAAAGGGAATATTATTGGTAGCATGAGTGCGAGTGTCAGGTGTACAGTAATCCAATTGATCGATGGTGACAATTTTACCTTGATGAGGAAATTGCAAACATCGAAACACCTAAGAAGCTATGAAATTCATGGAATAAAACCATCTTCTTCCAAGTAGTAGGTTGTAATCAAGAGGAGAATTGACCACCTCGACATCAACAGTAACAGTTTTGTCACCTAACTAAATGGCTAAGGACTGCAATAGTCCATGAGGGTGAAAACCTCACCCATCAAATGCTCGTAACATAGTGGGGGATTGGTTAAGTGATCCAAAAATGAAGGTATTACTGATAAATCACAAGCTAGTTTAATGGACTTTTTGCATCAGATTGTTAAGAATGCGAAATACATAAACTTGTTATCTTGTTTGCGGAATATCAAATGTGACTTTTACTTGATGCTTATTAATGTATAAAGAGATCAGCCATTAATAATCATGTTGAAAATGAAGAGAATAGAACAACAAAACAGAAAGAGAAATAGAGACCAGAGGTTGATAACGGAGTTCACCAATCATTGGCTACGTCTCCGGGCCTGCTTCCAAGTGGAGGACCTCTTTGTTGCTCTTTAAAATGCTCAAAGTTCTCTTACAATGCTCTTTGCTATTACATTACATGTTTCATGTCTTTTTTACAAGACCTCCTTGCTCAGATTCATGCATGCACCATCAAAATCCTCTCAACAACATGAGAAAAATGCCTCTCAAAACATGAGAAAAGGCCAAAATTTACAAACTGCCCCTTCAAAACCCTGCATCAAAAAGTCTCCCCTCAAGCTCAAAAGGCCTTAAATTTATATTATTTAGGCCCAACAAGAGAATCCCAACTTCCCCTAAATATCTGGCCTCTTGTTGGGATAAAATCCCCCTTCAAATGGCTAAAATATCCCAAAAACAGTGAAATCTGGGCTTTTCTGAAGTTTAAAAACCCATTTTTAACAAAAATACATAGAGTAGCCCTTTTTGGGCTAGGCGTGCCCTTGGCTCCTGGTTATTATGCATCTGCATAGGATCACAAGATAAAAAGGAGGGTGCTTAGCTGGGCTAAGCCCCTTTTGGAGCGTACCCCCCTAGTCTCATGGGATTCTCCTCAAAACCAGGGCTGAGGTTTATCCATTGGGCACCCCCCTTATTACTTTATCACCTTTATTTATATTATTTTGTGTTTTAGTGTTACAAGCACCACCAAGGGCACGTTGGCAAGGGACCTTTGTCAAAGGCTTGGGCTGACCCAAGAGGTCATGGGTTCAAACCCCATGAACTCCAATAAAACTTTTGCCACCAACCATTAACCAATACCATGGTGCCATGTGGCAACCCATGACTAGGCCACATGGCACCCAACCATTTTCCAAACAAATGCCACTTGTCAGTTGTTGGTTGGATCCCTTTCACTGACTAGTCACCTTTTTTTGTACTGCCACTTTTTGCCACTTGTCTCTTCCATGTCAGCACTGCTGATGTCATGCTGATGTCATCATTTGACTGGACCTATTGACCTTTTGCCTGTTGGGAAAATGGTCAGAGTATGATAACTCTCGCATACAACATCCATTTGAGAAATTAAATATATGGCCAGAATCGGGAGAATGAGTCGGAAGTAATGGCGTTGGTCTCATCAAAATATTATAACTTTCATTTTTGAGCATTTTATGAGCCCGGGGAGCCTCCTGGATCATTCCTCCCCACTTTGGAAGCTCTTGGACCACCAAAAGTCTACTTTTACTCAGGTAAGAAATGAGGGTATTGCCTCCCCACTTTGTCCTGTATCATCCATCCTCTCTGATGGGATAATCATCACCTAACTAATCAAAACAAACATGAAAACTAAGATAGCATTGTTTATCAAAGTAATCATTTCATTTATCTCACAATCATATATATTCTTTGTTTCACTTTGCAACCATACACCACTGGACAACAACAAACTAATCAACAATACTGAGTATGCAAATGAAAATGACAAAACATGCTTCCCCTTTTGAATAGGAACAATAATCAAATTATGCAACTGACCTTATGTTGTACCCCTGGTGACACTTCATGACTGTTTGAAACATATGGAATCATCTCATGTTTAGCATCACTAACTTCATGTTTGATTACAGACATAAGTGTTAAACTTTTTCTTTCATTTACCATTCTTTTTAACTGCCCTGTAGCTGCAAAGGACCTGTCAGTTTTCATGCGATGAGCACAAACAATGTACTCCTTCCCATCTTTCTTGAAGCAATACTTATTTTCCTCCCTGTAGAATATGGCTTTCCTATCATAAAGGTATGGGCTTCCAAATACAATTCCACATATGTCCAGTGGCACTATATCAAGCTCTACTTCATCAACATAATTAGAAGTGATTGCAAACTTGATTTTACATTGCTTGGTTACTTGTAAATTGTTATCACCACATATCCATCCCAATRGATATGGTTTAGGATGTGACTTAGTTTCAAGTCYSAAGTWATTCACAACATCTTCACTGATTAGATTGGCTTGTGATCCACTRTCTACAAGAGTATCAACTTTGACATTATGTGTTATGACTCTTATGTGGAAAAGTTCATTCCTTTTACACTCATCATTTTCATCAAYTGATCTAGAAGAGCTAGTACTTGCAACAAAATTTTTACCTCGGATTCCCATAGCTACAACCTGTGTCTCATCACTGAAATCTGATCCAAGATCCACTTGAATTGTCGCAACTGTGGTATTCTTCCTTTCGTGGTTGGCAAACTTCTTTGGCTTCAAGTTAGGATGTAAGACCCAACAATGATCTTCATCATGGCCTACTTTCTTGCAATTCTTGCAAGTAAGCTTCTCCTTTCTTGTTGTGGCTGTCTTCTTCTCTTTCCTTTTCCTTGCATCCTTTCTTTGCCAAGTATCTATAGAAACACTATTACCAACATTCCCTTTACTTGATTCAATGTGAATAGCTTGTACACATACTTCATCAAAGTTAGAAGGATTTAGCATAAGAATAATGTGCTTAAGATAAGAATGTAAACCAGTGATATATTTTAGGAGTGTCTCTTGTGTATATAATGGAATACCCAAATTTAAATCTTTCATACGAAATATTTGAGTATAGTCTTGTACACTTTGACCTTTTGATTTCCTTAAACATTGCCAATTCATCATTTCTTGTTGCATGTAAGATAAAGGGTAAAATTGTTGTTTTAATGCAATAACAAAATCATTCCAGGAAGAGATTGTTTTACCACTTTTCTTAATATCATCTCTAGTTCTGTTTTCCCACCATATGAGAGTTGTGCCTCCCATTTTGAGATTTTCTAGTTGGATCTTAGTTTCGTCATCAACAATCCTTTGTATCCTGCAATAGACTTCTAATTGTCTCACTCAATTATCTAGATCTAATTCACCATCATAAGTGGGTAATTGAAACTTTACATCTAACTTTAATAACGACATATCAAAAGAATGATGATTTTTTTTCTTATCCTTGGAGGAATGTACACTTGCTTCATTATTAGATGATGAGGATGAAGGAGAAAGAGGTTCTGAAGGTCCACCACCTCCAACTCCTCCTTCTGCTCTTACCGAAGATTCACCTTCTTCAACTTTTGGATTCCTTCGCTGACCTCTTTCATGGTAAATATATTCTACCATGGCTTGCATCAATTTAAAGGCATCGAAGAAATCATCTTCATATTTGAAGGGACCCAATTTCCGTGGCGAAGACATCTCTTGCTTATGCGGTCGCCTTTGAATCTCTGTGTCAAGAGCCTCAAGTTGGCCTTCTCCTCGCTTGAGTTTTTCTCTCGTGAACATCCAATGCTTGAAATTCCTGTCAAACCTTCACAACCAAATGGTGTGATACCATAAAATTGATCCAAAAATGAATGGATACTGATAAATCATAAGTCAGTTTAATGTACTTCTTGCATCGGATTGTTAAGAATGCGAAATACATAAACTTGTTATCTTGTTTGCGGAATATCAAATTTGACTTTTACTTGATGCTTATTAATGTATAAAGAGATCAGACATTAATATTCATGCTGCAAAAGAAGAGAATAGAACAAAAAAATAGAAAGGGAAATAGAGACTAGAGGTTGATAATGGAGTTCACCCATCGTTGGCTACGTCTCCGGGCCCGCTTCCAAGTGGAGGACCTCTTTATTGCTCTTTAAAATGCTAAAAGTTCTCTTACAATGCTCTTTTCTATTACATTAAATGCTTCATGTCTTCTTTAAAATACCTCCTTTCTCAAATTCATGCATGCACCATCAAAATCCTCTCAACAACATGAGAAAAACGCCTCTCAAAACATGAGACAAGGCCAAAATTTACAAACTGCCCCTTCAAAACCCTGCATCAAAAAGTCTCCCCTCAAGCTCAAAAAGCCTTAAATTTATATTATTTAGGCCCAACAAGAGAAGCCCAACTTCCCCTAAATATCTGGCCTCTTGTTGGGATCAAATCCCCCTTCAAATGGCCAAAATATCCCAAAAACAGTGAAATCTGGGCTTTTCTAAAGTTAAAAAACCCATTTTTAACAAAAATACACAGAGTAGCCCCTTTTGGGCTGGGCACACCCTTGGCTGCTGGTCATTAGGCATCTGCATAGGATCACAAGCTAAAAAGGAGGGTGCTTAGCTAGGCTAAGCCCCTTTTGGAGTGCACCCCCCTAGTCTCATGGGATTCTCAACAAAACCAGGGCTGAGGTTTATTCATTGGGAGCCCCCCTTGTTACTTTATCACCTTTATTTATATTATTTTGTGTTTTAGTGTTACAAGCACCACCAAGGGCACGTTGGCAAGGGACCTTTGTCAAAGGCTTGGGTTGACCCAAGAGGTCATGGGATAAAACCCCATGGACTCCAATAAAACTTTTGCCACCAACCATTAACCAATACCATGGTGCCACGTGGCATCCCATGACTAGGCCACGTGGAACCCAACCATTTGCCAAACAAATGCCACTTGTTAGTTGTTGGTTGGATTCTTGTCTCTAACCAGTCACTTTCTGCTGGACTGCCACTTTTCACCACTTGTCTCTTCCATGTCAACACTACTAATGTCATCATTTGACTGGACCTGTTGACTTTTTGCCTGTTGGGAAAACAGTCAGAGTACGATAACTCTTGCATACAACGTCCATTTGAGAAAGTAAATATATGGCCGAAATCGAGAGAACGAGTTAGATGCAATGGCGTTGGTCTTGTCAAAATATGAGAACTTTCATTTTTGAGCATTTTTTGAGCCTGGCGAGCCTCTTGGATCATTAAGTGCAGGTGATTTTAAACCTATCGAACAAGATAATGACATGACACAAGTACAAGCTCCCTCATCCAAAATAGTGTGATGGATGTGTTGATTATGACTCACAACATCAATCTGAAATGTGAGTTGGTGAGAGAGTTGTGATTTGAAATGGTCCAGATTAAACGTGATGTTATTAGACGAATCAATATCAAAAGAACTGATGGCAGCCAAGAGTGTTATACGTTGACTGAGACAGTGTTGTAGAACTTCTAGAGCAGACATAGCACATGGGGCTTAAGCCAAATATTCAACAATGTTCTAGTTTTGGGCAGCTTGTGAACTAGGATTGAAAGTATATTTATGAATGGTACTCTTGGGAGGGCATAGGATAGAGTTGTAAGAAGGCTTCTTGATTTGTAATGACCCGGATGGAGGACCAATAAAAGGAGAACTAATGGTCAGGGGAGAAGGATCTGGTAATGAACTGTTAGAAACGTTTTATTTATCGGGTTTAAATGGAGTGTCGTAAGTCATAGAGCGAGTTGTTAAATCAATGCCTTTAAACATATAAATGTGAGCACTCATGGAGGCTTCATCATGAGAAGGGTGGCTGGTACTGCTGCCGGGAGAGGGGGTTTGAGAAACCATAGACTGTTGCTGAGGAAAAGGATGTGTAAGCATGGCAGGTTGGCAATTTCCTTTAAAACGTTTGGCCACTTCATCGCGATGTGGATAGTCTCGGGTGTAGTGATCGTCATCGCAAATAAGACAAGGGAACTTTGGTTTCTACTGTGGTTTATTTTCATTAGCAAGTGGTGGGTTTTGATCTTTAGGTTGTTCATTATTATTGTTCTTTTTTTTTTGTTATTTGCCTTTTTCTTACCTCCAGATTGTTGTGAAGGGGTAGACTGAACTACATTCACCTTAGAGATTTGGGTATGAGAGGAGTTAGAGGGTGTGGACGAACTAGGAGTGGATGTGGAAGTAGATCGAGGTGCAACTCCAGTCGACTGGGACACAGATTGAGTTTTGATGGAACCAATAACGCCATATGCATGCGATGAGGATGGAGGTTTGGATGGATCATTAGTGGCACGGGTAGCATTGGGAATCAACTCATATAAAGTACTAGACTGGGAATAAACCAAATCTAAGTACTAGGCCCTAGCAATGGATTCTTCTTCAGTAACTACGCCACCCATTGTGACGCCACGAGAAATCAAGGGTAAAAGTGATTTGGTAAACCATTCTACCAATAATTGATCATGAATGATCACTTTGATCAACCTTCGTCATTGTCTCCACTCATGAATATGATCAGAGATGTGCACAGAGTTAGTTCGACGAAGGGAGGTCAAGAGTTTAGTACCTGTCTCGTATCGAATGAGTAGTTGAAAGTGTGTGAGGAAGGATATAGCAAGGGAGTTGAATTATTGGAAAGAACCACATGGTATTTCAATATACCACTTGGTTGTTGAGCCCGTGAGTGTTCGATGGAAAATACGCAAACATATAGAATCGTCCATTAAGGAGTTTGATGAACACCACAAATGGAAATTCATCACATGGTTATTTGGGTCTTCGCTAGGTTTGCCATCAAATTTTGGAATATCAGAAGGGAGTTTTTCTAGAATCACTGGCCAGAAAGGATAATGCAGTATAAGATCATTGGTTAACCGAGACAGTTTTGGGAGATTCAGAGTAGCAAGAAATGGTAGTTGTCGGTTAACCTGCGAATGATGCTAGTGTGGCATAGGGACACAAGTAGGACCATAAATTGGGTTAGGTTGATATTTGTAACCAATGGATCCTCCTACATAGGGTTTTTGCTAACCAGAGTAAACAAGATTCGAGGGGGTTTGAGAAACGTGTGCGAGCGGAGGATAACCAGATGGGTTTTGAGGATTATAAGTTGGATTTGGTTTTTGCCCATAGGAGGGGTAAACACTTTGTCCATAAGGAGGATATATATTAGTTACTTGAGAAAGTGGAGGTTGTTGTAGACCTTGAGGATTATGTCCCCTAGAGAACTGTGGGTTTCCCAAGAAAGGAATGTTCCACGGATTGGGCATTGTAGATGCATTTTGTCCATAAGGTTGATGATGTGCCTCTGTTTGAGACTACCCCCCAGCATGATATTTCCCTCCAAATGGAGTTTTCCCTCCAAAAGGAGGTTTCCCTCTAAAAGTAGGTTTCCCCTGAGCATGAGGTTTCCCCCCAAAGGGAGGTTTCCCCCCAAATAGAGGTTTCCCTCCAAAAGGAGGTTTCCCCCCAAATAGAGGTTTCCCTCCAAATGGAGGTTTCCCTCCAAATGGAGGTTTCCCCCTAGCATGAGGTGGAGTTCTTGGAATTTGGGAACCAGACGTAAATGACTGACTGATGCCTCTTAATGGATTGGAGCCACCAAGACCAGTCCCTCCGGGTTGTTGTATAGGTATAGAAATTTTGGGTATAACTTGGGTAGTGTTGACAACGAAAGAATTCAGTGCTCTGTACCCAAGGGGAAGTGATGAAGAAGGTATAGATGATAGTGGTGTACCAATGGGAGCTTCGATAACCACCACTTTACTAGTGGGAACAGTCGCAACATGAGGGACCATCGTAGAATGGGCCATCTGGAGAGAAATAGTGGAACTTGGACCAATAGAATGCATGTTTGGACCAATGGACAGTGTGGTTGAAATAACGGTCATACCAGTAAAATGATCTAAAGGTACAATGTATATAACATATGGTTTGGGTATTTGGGATATAACAGGTATATCAACACCTATCCCTAATCCGTAAAGGTCTAGCACCATGTGAGGTGCACTTCGAACTATGTCAACAGTTCAAAGGGGGTCTCCGACTTGAGGGCCTGAATGAGACCCAGTCGGAATGTCGGAAGGATTAATGACAACAAGTTCTCTAGCTGAATTCAACTGGAGAAAATGCTTCTCATATCCCGTAGGAATGCGAAAAGCCTCCATAGAATCCAAAGCAATTCAAAAATTTTCTAAAGAGGTGGAAAATTCCTCCTGTGAGGTTATAATGTCATGAACCTCGCTCTGTTGAGGAGATACCTCCATATAATGAGGGGGTAAAGGGGTAGAATCTTCCATATTTTTTGGGGGAAGTCCCTGTACCCTATGCTAACAGAGTGGAGGGTCGATGTTGGCAGAGAAAATTCGACTGAAAAAAAACTATGGCCAACTAACGAAAAAGAAATAGCATGCACTAATCGAATATAGGAATCAAACCAAGCAAACAAAGCTTTCTTTTGAAGACCGTACTAGTTGGTGATGAAATCCAACGTCGCGTGATCAAGTCAAGAAGGGGCTAGGATATGGTGTAACAGTTATGATGGAGACCTGCTTAACGGACTTGCGCCTTGGTGCAAGCTTCCACGCAATAATTGTGGATTTATTCTCCAAGGATCCTGAGTGAGTTTGACCACTGGTTGTTCCAAGTAAAACAAAGACTTCCCTTCACCATCACCTCGTGTAAGTACCTAAAGATTATGGCTACTAAGGACATCGATTCGCTGTTAGCCCCTGGGCAGGTACAATTGATAGTCCAGTCCGAACATATAAGAAGGATAACAAGTCCAAAATTATTCAAGAGAACCGAGGACAAGTGGACTGGTAGGACTCCATAGGACCCCGAACAGATTCAGAGTTCACGAAGCATTGAGACCAAATGAAACCAGTTGAACCTCAAGAAGAACCTTTAATATACTATCCGACCACTACAAACGGTTGAACCATAGAGGGATAATCTTTGTAACTCTCCCGAATGCAACCTCGTGCATAACCCATGTGTGAGAGGGGGATCCGATAAAGCCTATATGAAAATTGGATTTTCTCTCCCTATCGCAAGATGCTAATGTTTTTTTTGAATACTTGTTGGCATGCGAAATTGACTGCTCGTCAACTGGAGGAGTGAATCCGGTCCGGGGTTGTCTATTTTTTTTTTTTTTTTGACGAGAACGGTTAGCTTGTATTAAGAGGCTTTCTGGCAAGCCAGGATCAGAGAGTTACAAATCTGAAGAAGGTTGGTGACCTCTAATAGTGCTGCCAACCTTCTTGTGAATGTCTTGGGAGTCCAATCCCATTTGCTTCTTGAGCTAATTCGAGAAAATGACAAAAAATGCATACATGAATAAATTCTCACAAACTGTGAGCACAGTAGGAGACAGAGGCAGAGCATTAAACCGAGGAGGATGAAATTTTCCCCTTAAAAAAGGGATCCATCATTTTCTAAGAGCCTAAAGAAATGTTGGAGGCCGCCTCCTTCTCTCTGCGCGCTTTGTTGGTCTTTCATCCTCGGGTAAGGGGTGGAGATGGAGCTGAAATGTCTTCAGTTTCAGAAGTTTCCATAGTGTCGCTAGAGGGAATTGAAACAACTAGACCTGCAGGGGCAGAGGGCTTCGGATCTGAGGTGCGAGTTTCTCTCGTTGCTACTTGGGGGGTGGAATCCGGAAGGCTTTCATCTACCGGAGGATTTCCTTTAACTGCTGTTGTTTCGGGATCGAGGGCTTCATCTTCCTGCAGCGCATCAAAGCTGTTTTTGTTTTCTAGAGTTGCCTCTGCTGAATGAGTGGCCTTCGGAGCCTGGGGAAGTGGATCCTTTCACCTTGGTTGTCTTCATCGGTTAGATACTGGCTGAAAGTCATCTTCTTTGACTGGTCCCGGCTCCTCGGGGGCTTTGGGACAGCTTTTTGCGAAGTGATCGTAAGCATGGCACCGGAGGCACTTAAAAGGAATCTGCTCATAGTCCAGCTCTTGAATATGGCCCCATTCCCCCAGGGAGAGATTAATGGCTTCCGGAAGGCCTTTCTCGAGGTTAAACTCAACACAAATTCGAGCGTAGGTATACTGATCCCCTTTCGGCTCCGCACTGTCCAGGAAGCGCCCAAGCTTATTTCCAATGTCCTCCAGAGAGATTTTCCCCCAGAGATGCAAGGGAAGATGAGGCAGCCTAACCCAAACCGGGGCTGCAGTGATCTCCGCTTCTGGATTGAAGTCAGGGGTCCAGGGGGCTAAGAACAGCCCTCTCGCCCCCATGAAATAGGGTCCAGATCTGAAAACTAGATCCCGATCCTCTGTCCTCGAGAAACTGAAGACAAAAAAGCCCCGACCTACTGCGCACAAAGAGAGTTTTCCCTGTATCAGCGACTTTCAACGATCATCCATCCATGCCTCCACCATTTTTGGACTGGGCCATAACCCCATGAACTTTCCGATGAGGGCCTTTTCTGCTAAAAAGAGGGCAAGATTGCACGGCTCCTCTGGAGATAGCTCCAAGGAAGGGATCTCCTCCATCTTCTTAACAAACTTAGATGAGAGAGAAGGCTTGGATTTAGGTCCTACCGAGCGGACTAACGCTTTGAATGCTTCCAAAGGATCTTCTTCTTTCTCGGCAATCGGATTCGGGGCCATCATAGCAAGGTGCCGACCACCAGCAAACAAGAGGACGGAGCCAAAACGCAGAGGGACAACCGCTGCTCAAAAACGCATGCAAACCATAGGCGAGCTCTGAAAACTGCCGATCTGCAGCCCTGTAAGCAGAAAGCTAGGGGTCAGCTACTACAGATGGAGATCCGCAACCACCAGAAAACAAATCGCAGAGGCACCGACCACCAGCAAACTCACAGAGGGAGGTCGATCGCTGCTCCAAAACGCATGAAAAAAAATGCAGGGGGGACGCTCACACTGACCCGCGGAGTATGACCTGCTGCTACTACAAACGAATCCGCGCCCCTACAGTCGAGAAACCAGAGCGGAGATGGCTAGGGTTTAGGCCCTAGCCGTAATGGCATTCTGCTTCACTTCATTTCCAACGCACCTCTCTCATAAAAACATTTCGGGGTTGTCTATTTAACCCAAGCCGTTTGGATTAATCCACTCCGACGGGTTTAGCAGCTCTGTTGGCTGATCTAAATCCTAAGAAAGAGAAAAACAAAACTAAAGAAGATAAATTAACTTGATGAACAACACTCGCTAAAAACTATATACAGATCTAATATATATTTACACTTTACTAACTAATATTTATAACATAAGTCTACTTATTGTATGTATAATATATACAAATGACTTTATTTCTAATATATATGTAACATTTACAAAATGCGAATTTTAATCTAAATCCGCAAAAATCGAATATGGATTGATTTATTAAACAACAACAAAGCTATCATTCAATTTTTTTGATTTATTTTCTTATAATGTTTATAAACAAGAAATGGAATAAAAAATTGTCTAATTGAAAACAAAAATCATAGATAATAGAAAATGTTTTAGCTACAGGAGGTTTTTGTATTCATTAAACTAATGAAATTAAACTAGTAAACTGACCTGTTATCACATCCCATATTCGTCCTGTGTATAGCATCCAATCTCGCTGTCTAATGAGGCAAAACCGCAACAGATCCTACAAATTCTTCTCATAAACGTGAAGCAATAATGATTGAATCCGAATGATAGAACATATAAGAGATATAGTAACAACAATCTTATAATTTCACAAGTGGCCACATTGAGATAAATCCTGCTGTGAAAACTTGTGTATAAATGTTCAACGAAAGATGAAGATAAATCTCTTAATCTCAAGTTTGAACAGAATAATTATTGTATGTTAAATATGGGACATAAAACATGGATATCATATAAATTTCATCATACCAATCTGCAATAAACCACGATAGCTAAAGCAATCACAATCTAATTACAAATCAAAATGATCATAACTTGAATAAAAACACGATATGGAGAAGCTAAAGCTGTGCAAATATCATATTCTATTCAAGTCTGTAAATCAGAAATCCATAGTTTTTGCCCCAGGCAGAGATGATTTCAAGTTTACAAAACAACATAATTATATAGGTTCCAGGAACAAAATGTTTCATGTTGATAACATCCAATCTGTTCCAAAAAATGTGGGGGATGCAACCTCCTAGATTCTACTTGATACCAAAAACTAACAGCCTAATCTATTTAAAAACATAAAGATGGTATGGCTAGAAGATCCCAACAATGCTTCATATCTCTTTGAAAATCATGAGTTCCTGAAAACAAATAAAAATAAAAATATTTCAGATGTATTTTCAATTATTAAAACAAGTAATTCAAATTTTTCTAACTAGCTTCATAATCTCACAATTCTGTAGCTAGTTATAATTATAACTAGAATCATATTTTATTAAATCAAACAAAACAAATCAAAAAGTAATCTATGCAAACAAATCGTGTATCCTAAATTGAGAAAGACAGAATCATACTGAACTTTTAAAAAGATCATACCTCAAATTAATGGATTCAAACAAATCAAGTAATCTTTGAATTTACTATTGTTGTCGTTTCTTCCACGTTCTTAAAAATAACAGACCCTGTAGTTTTTTGGCATTTGTCTTTGGCTTGAGCTATGAATTGGAGTCTGTTATTCTCCTTTGTTAACGAATCCACTTGGTCTTCCAAAGATTTAAGCCGAGACTGTAGTAAAGGCACATCTGTGTAATACCTGTCGATCCAAGATTGACATTCATTACAGTGCGGCTGTAGAGACTGTGTATTGGCACTGATAATATTAACAGTTGGAGAATCATCCATTTGACATGTAGGTTCATCACAGAGTTTGATGCCAAGAAAGAGAGGATTGTCCTCTAGACACGATGGTAGGTTGGTAACATAATCGTAGGGTTTGTCAGGGCAAAGTCCATATGAATATGGGTACTCTTCGACCAAGAACCTTTCAATTTACGAATCTGAATCCTCACTTACCACAATTGTGGTTTTTGTGTTAGCACAGGGTTTGGGTTTGTTTCGAGCACATCGTGAAACCCAACGAGCGGCCTTTTTATTCTTATAATTAACATCGACGTTGCCTTTAATCTTTTTCCCTATGGGTTTTTTAACAGTCTTAACACAACTCTTAGGATACAAATCCAGTTGAGTGTCGAGTTGAATAGAATCAGGGTAGGTCGAGGGTTCCAAATTAGAGACAGGATCACAGGGCATGAGCGAAGGAGGAGAGATGGTAGGTTTCACAAGGGTTTCTGCAATAACAGGCTTGTCAACCTGTCCCAACTCACTATTACTGAAGCCATTTCATAACACAAAAGCATCCCAACAATCATTGTTTAATTTCAACTGATGCATAATGATAATCTTGATTAAACCATGATAGAACAAACTAGAATCAGACTTCTGCCACTTAAACCGCTTTCCCATCTTGTATAGACTTCTAAGGAGGAAATAGGGCATGTTCAGTGGGAAATAAATGAAGCTCATAAGCAATTGCAGGTGATACAAGAAAACCAACCCAAATCTCCCTTCACGTGTAATAAACTGTTTCACAATAGCTAACAGTTCATGCCATCTAGGTTTTAGAGACGAAACA
Organism: Picea engelmannii; assembly: GCA_009831015.1. Lineage (NCBI taxonomy): Eukaryota > Viridiplantae > Streptophyta > Pinopsida > Pinales > Pinaceae > Picea > Picea engelmannii. The sequence goes on along the minus strand of ML813567.1, from coordinate 79,801 downwards.
TGCATACCTCGGTCGCAACTGGTAATTTTCCTTGAGGTGAACAACAATGACCGGGGAACCTCTTCAACCTTTGTGATTTTGAACCACTTTTGCCCCACAGCTGGAAAACCAGTAGCTTGGCTTATAAAATCTTCATTTACCTCAAGCTGTACGTCTCCTATTTTTTCTCTGCAACCGTTGAATGTCAACGCAAACTCTCATATTGAAACCCTCAAATTTTTCAATAAACACATGCCAATCATTCCTTTCTAAGTTATCTCTAGCATCGTCAAACGATAACAAGGTTTGGATGCCATTGGGCTCAATCCTCACCATAGGAGCCATGGCTAACAACAGGGAATCAACACGAAAATCGGAGGTAGGTTTTGATAGAGAAACACAGAGCCATAGTCCCAAGTTTCCTCAAAGTAGTGCAAAGACAGTTCAAAATGGTAGGCAGGAGCGTTAATCACCATGCGTGGGAAAAAGATCGTGAAGCTCGAGGCCATAGAGAGAAATAATATCACGTTGTACCTCATATGATACCTTGGGATATGGGTGGTGTAAGGATGTAAGCACTTGTATACCATAGAGCACGCATATTCATGACTTGATTACAAGGTAAAAGTTTCAAATAAACATTGTGTTAAAAAATTATATGAATCAAACCCCATTACTATTAATCGAATATTGATGAGTGGGAGTTTTTTTTAGTTATGTAACCAAGGCATGTTTAAGACCAAGGAGTTATAAACTAGGAAAACAATCATGTTCGTAGCGAAAAACGACAATTCGACAATAGACCATATGAACAGTTATCCTTTGATCAAAAATCGAAATCAAGTGTGAGTTATATCTTTGAGTTTTCATGCTTACAGTCATCGAAACAAAAATTGAAAGGAAGGTATGTAATAATTGATAAGTGATAAGTGTCGTTGCTCATGATGAGTAATGAAAATTTAGAGATCCTGTGTAGGCAGCTTATAAACAATAGAAACTCATTATTGCTGCCAACAATGGCGACACACTGGGAGAAGCAGTTATCTCTGCCAAATGAACGAGTTCAGATTAGGATAATCAGAAAAAAAATTCAAATCAAAAACAACCAAAAAGCTATCTGAACATCATTATCAATTATAAAGCATTCCATTTTCAGATTACTATTATTTTAAAGAGACGAAAACTGACAACAATCTTAACAGAAGAGAGTCATGATATTAAAGTTAAAATCTTCAATACTGTTGACAGAGCCGCTGCTACCAGCAGGTGTCCATAGCCTCGACATGGATGTCATTTAACCCACTTTGATATCTGTATCCTACCAAGAAGTTCCATATCAAAATGAAGGACATTTAAGGTCAAAAGAATCCATATCTGAGAATTTTCATATACCTGACATTGCTTCGCTTCCAGTGGGCCTGTTCAGTACCCCGACAAAGTTATCTTGGCATCATGCATGCATTTACCCGCTGCTAGCATACCTGTTCAGTATCCCGATGGGTTTACAAGCACTTCCCACAGCTCTCTGAAGGTTTATTTAGTTTTAAAGATATTTAATAGAGCGGGGTGACGCTGAAAATCCTGGTTTTTGGACATATCTTAGTAAATTATAGACCTTGAAGAAATTTCTTAGCAGTCCTTCATTAAGATCTAGAAATAGTTTGTTAATAAAACTGACTTTCAAGAGCAGGGAGACATCTCTGAGTTGTTCTCTTAAGGAACAGGGACAGCGTAAGAAGAATTTTTATGGATGATCGTGAGTAACTTCAGTTATAGATTGAAGTCAAGAAATGATTTTCAAATAACAAGTTATCTTTAACATGGCTGCAAACTCTTAAGAATATCACAATTGATGCTTAAACAACCTTCAACAGTCATTTTAGAGGGGAAATTTTTCTGTTCTCTTTGTCTGAACTAGCCCATGATGCAAGCATTTGTGTCTCAAAAAGAAAGACTGATAAGCATAAAGGAAAAATCAAAACAAACCAGCAAAGAAAAGAAAACAGAAAGCAAAACAAAAATATTTACACAGTGTACAAGGGAGTGTCATCAGGCGAAGTACCTTTTTAGAGCTTGGCCATTCACTGGAAAGGTGTCTGGCTGTCCCTCTAAATTCTATAATCGGAAGGAACTGGGACCCAATTTCTCAGCAATTAAGAATGGTCCCAACCAGAAGTTCTAAAACTTCATATGCTCTCCTTTTCCCTCATGAGGTTTGTCCCATTTTAAGACAAGGTCACCTACCTCAAAATTTCTGTCAGAGGAAGAATTGGAATCAAACCAGTTTTTAACAATAAGTTGATGTTGATCCAATTTCTGTTTTGCTTGAGCCCTCACTTCTTCTAATTTTAACAAAGCGTTAATTCGATTCTCCAAAGGGGGACAGTCCTCTTCTTGTACTTTCTG
>ML813566.1:70759-93996 GCA_009831015.1 Picea engelmannii | reverse complement strand
AAGTGGATGCATATAATTCAAAAAATGAATTTGTTGCCAGATCTTAAACAAATTGATTTGGATTTCTGTGAGCATTGTGTTTATGGAAAACATAAGATAGTCATATTTCTCAGAGTTGGAAAAGAAAAGAAGAGTGAAATTTTGGAGCTTGTGCATACAGATGTATGGGGACCAGATCAAGTATCGTCTCTTGGTGGATCTCCTTATTATGTTACTTGTATTGATGATGTAACTAGAAAAACTTGGATTTATTTCATTTGACAAAAATATGATGTTCTTGATACTTTTAAGAAATAGAAAGATTTGGTTGAGAATGAGACAGGAAAACAGTTGAAGTGTCTTAGATCAGACAATGGAGGTGAATATTTCAACAAAGAGTTTGATGATTACTATTCATACCATGGGATTAGTAGAGAGAAAATAGTTTCAGGAACACCATAAGGAAATGGTGTGTCAGAAAGGATGAACATGACAATCATGGAGCGTGCAAGGAGTATGAGATTGCATGCAGAGTTTCCCTTATAGTTTTGGGAAGATGTTGTATATATTGTTGTTAACTTGATAAACAAAGGAACTTCAAGTTATTTGGATGGTGGCATTCCATAGGAGGCATGGATAGGTAAAAAGGTAAACTATTCATTTATGAAGACTTTGGGTTGTGAAGAATTTGTCCATATTGATAAAGAAAATAGAACAAAGCTTGAAGAAAAATCTAAGAAGTGTACCTTTATTGGATATAGTGTTAATGATTTTGGTTATCGCTTATTGATCCAAATTTAGGAGTAGAATGAACTGATTAACAGAATGAATACAATAAACAAAGAGATACAAATAACACAAATATCCAACGAACAATTTCTTGTATTAAATAATGAAATAAGATGAAACTGTAAAACTGTAGAACTTAAACACTTTCTCGAATGGTGGTAGCTATCTCTGAGAAGAGATGTGGATGCTACACGAATCCATCTAAGAATAATGGATTACAATGAGGCTCCAGAGGCCTTTTTTATATTACTCATGAATTCCAAAACCCTATACATCCAAAAACCAAACCCTAGAAGGTGAAACGCCAAAAGCTATGTGGGCCCTATGGGTAAGTTGGTGTAATTTGGTACCTCAACTTCTGAGGGTCATAAATTTTGCGTACGACCTCTTTTTTAGGCGCGTGATAGCCCGCTGGAAATGTMTTTTAGAGAGATACACATGTCATGATCAAAGTTTGACTCTGTCTACAGTTTTTCTATGGTGAGAAAAAAAAATGTTTAGGGCCCCAAAACGGCCCTGAAAGTACAACAAGATGTGCCGACGTGAAAACATACAAAATAATCCAGTTGGATTAGAAGAGAGGCCACCCATATCCACTTGGAGGATGTGTGGGGCTTCAGACAACCCTAGAAGTGTACAACCCACAATTACAAAGTAGTACAAAAGAACGTGTTGAACAAAAAACAAACACGAGGAACCAGTTGGAATAGGTGGGTGGCCACCAATATCCACCCGGATCACTTATGGGATTATGAAAATAAAAAAATCATTAGGAGTAGAGATGTCATATTCAATGAGAAGGTCATGTATAAATATTAGTTGCAGGGAAGGAAATAGGAAGAAGAAAAACCAAAATACACAGTTCTTGATGAGATCACTGAAAAAGAAATTCGAAAAGGTACCAGAAAGTAAAAATGTACAACAACAAGAGAAACATGTACCTCAATCTCCTACAAGTATTGTTAGAATATATACCAAGTTAAGTAGACCCCATGAATGATACTCTCCTTCATTGTACTATTTATTGTTGACTGATTTTGGTGAACCAGAAAGTTATGAAGAGGCAATGCAGGTAGACACTAAAAGGAAGTGGGAGCAAGGAATGAAAGAGGAAATTGATTCCTTGGTAAATAACTAGACTTGGGACTTGATTCAATTGCTTGCAAAAAAAAGAGCATTGCAGAATAAATGGGTTTACAGGTTGAAGGAAGAAGATGGAGGAAAAACAAGGTACAAGGATAGACTTGTTGTAAAGGGGTTTGCACAAAAGAAAGCTATATATTTTGATGAAATGTTTTCTCCCATTGTTAATATGACTTCAATTGAGACTATTTTAAGTCTTATGGCAGTAGAAGATTTGCATCTTGAACAATTAGATGTAAGAACAATGTTTTTCCATGGGGATTTGTATGAATAGATTTATATGCAACAACCATAGTGTTACACATTATTTTCATCACCCCTATGACCATTAATGATGTAAACCTATTCTTTGTCTTGAGAAGGATCAATGGCTTGAGTCCCTGAAGAAGAATGAAGATACATTTTCCCATAGAGATGGAATTATACTTTTCCTTTGTCAAAAAACTTAGAAAAAGGGATCATCGCACCTTGCTTAGTGTTAAGGGTGCAACGATTTTTGTACGAAGGAAAAAGAGGATCTTCTCGATTCTTATAGAATAGAAGCTTCAAGGGTGAGTTTGTCTACTATCGGTTTGGATCTGAGTCACATCCCTCATCTCTTGGGATCATCCTAACCTCCTCACCCTATCCTTTTTAGCTTATAAAAGAGAAGAGTTCTCATGGGAAAAGTTAGTTGGATTAAGTTGGCTAGCTTTTGGTGTGAGCTTGAGTAATTTTTGTAGCTTTGGGCTTTGGTTTGTCAAGATAGATTGTTGGTCTCAGAATCTGTGGAGAAAGAAGTGTATGGGAAGAAAGGAACTGTTGGAAGGGACCTTACAACATCAAGGCATTGGTTGTATTCTCCTTTTCATATATTTAATACATTGATATATTTTTGTCCCATAAAATTGGTCTTATTTTATTGCATGACTCCTTCATCACATACATAGGTTTTGTTGAGTATACGTTGTTGCTTTCAATTTGTTGGAATGTGTATTTTTACAGTTTCAACATCCCATAAGCCTTGTAATGGAGCGAGGATGACACTAGCAAGGACAAACAACGTTTAAAAGGTATGCCATTTATCTCTTGTTAGTTAGTATGCTTGATAATTAAAACTTAGGGAAAGTTTTATATTATGTCTTATTTTGTTCTAGTTTTGTGGTGAAACTAGAGAGATATGTTTGTGTCCGCACTTACCGATTTGTTCGATAAAAAAATTGGCGACCATACTGGGGAACAAATTGTTTTCCTAGTTTGTTTTTATTTCTTGATTTGATTTCATGGGTTTTGTTTCTGAGTCACTGGGAGATCCAGATTGACTCTTTGACTCTTTAATTTCACTAGAAAACCTTCATGATTTTTATTTTTTATTTTTTTCCTTTGATCGTCGCACCCTACTTTGAGAGACAATGCAACGATCTAGGATCGACGCAATATGACTTTAGACACATTGAGATGTCGTCACACTATATTTTTCTCTAGCCTACGACGATCAAGGATCGTCTCACTGTGTTAATCCTACAACCTGCGACGATTGTGGAAAAAAATGATTTTTGATGGTTTTTCTTGCCCAGATCTTAGATATGGTTTTGGGGTGATTTGTTGGGTTTGATTACAGTCATCTTGAAAATTTTGAATTTTCTTTTAGCTATCTTTGAAATAAAAAAAATTAATTTCTTGTTGTCCATTAGATTTGGGGCATCCTTGCATTTGAAGTAGTGAAATTGCATGGTTTTTGGCATTTTTGGTCTTGAATTCTTGTTGTGCATTAGATTGGGGGCCAAGAATCGTGTATTGGTGTACAGTCTCTTTGGCTCATTTATTGAAGATCTTGATATTGATGAGTTTAATAAAATTTTGGGACATTGTGCATCTGCCAATGATAAATGTTTTCTCCTTCTCGTAATATAGCTTTCATCAAAGTGAAATATTTGCATTCTCATTTCTTTGCATTATTTAGAGTCGATCAAAACATCATTTAGTCCATGCCATTTTTCCTCTTGAGTAAACAACAACCTTAAAATAAAGTGCTTATAAAAATTGATTAGACATTTTTATATTTTCTGGTAGCAAACCTACATTAGATTAGTTGTAGGGCTTTGGAATAGGTGTGAAAGATAACTTTCCAAATATGAAAACAAACATAGTATCTTGTAATAGGGAGAGTTCAAATCCACTTGCTACATTTTTTCTTGGGAATCCCTTCTAACACAAGGGTCAATCATGAGGTCGCATTAGGACCGACAAAGTTACTCGCCATGCTTTGTTGGTCTTAGTGTAGATATTGCGCATATTATTGGGGGTCACTTGAGAAGAAAATCCTGTGGGGACCTTCTCAAGTTGATTTTGGGCTTAGATAACCTACCTTTGCGCATGGATCAGACTGTCGACATTTTCCCCAGACATCATTCTCGTAATTGGTAACCTTAGTGGCTTATCTCTTTAGGGTCTTTACACGAGGTGACTGTGGAGGGGCAAGTCTTTACGGTACCTGGAATCGACGTTGGAAAAACTCACTCGGGATCCTTGGAGGGTATACCTATGATTAGTGTGGGAGCTTGCACCAGGGTGTAAGTCCGTTAAGCAGGTTGTCAACATAATTTTTCCACCCTCTCTATCTCAACCCCTTCTTACATTGTTCCCGCGACATTGGATTTCATCACCAACTAGTGTGCTCATTATGAGAAGGTTTTGTTTGCTTTCTTTCTTACTATATGTTTAGCGTGTGTCGTTTATTTTTTCCCTAGCAAAATCTAGGCTAGGATTTTTTTTTATGGCGTCAGTTCCCACAACGACGAATGTAGAAACCCCTGCTCCGGGGGAGCCTTTTGTTTTTCCTTCTTATGGAAATGTTGGTCCTCCTCACATCGCTACTTTGAACCTTCCAGGTCTCACAATTGGATTACTGATATTGTTGTTTTCCACTCAGGTAATCCCGAATGCAGCTAGTGCTTTGTTTGCAAGCACTTCCCCCCAAGAACATCAACTTCATGTCGATCCTTCACCTTATTCACTAGTAAGATATTATTCGCCTTCGTTACCTGCAAGGTCTTCTTCTGTTTCATCTTCTTCACTGAGTGAAAGCTCTGAAGATAGTAACCCGGTGAATAAGAAGAACAAGAAAAGGAAGATTAAGAAGAAGAAAAATAAGCAAGGGTCCACAATTCCAACCACTGTCAGACATGTTGGAAAACAACTAGTTATAGTTAATCATGCTGGGAGTGTTGATGATGTCAATATCACCCAAACAACCCATAAGCCCAAGTACCCTTGCATGATTTTTAAGGGTATCCATCTTCTTAAATATTTCCCTGGTGTATCCAATGTTATAGAATCATGGTCTACACACCCTCGCCAACCCATGTTGTCAGCCTCTAAACAACAGGCTGATGACCTTCCATCAACTAGTCAGGATATCATTGGGAAGAAGAAAAGTAGATTCAAGTTATTATGTATGTTATGTGGAGGGATTCATCAAACTCACATTTTCCCTCGTATGGATGAAGCCTCAAAATTACTGGAGGACATGTGTGTTTCCCATCCTCAACTTCCGACTGCTTACCGTAGCCTTACTTTCAACCCACCTGTAGTTGATGGACTGATCAATACAGTCTGTTTGTCGGTCAGTCTGGTTGATCAGGTAGTCAATCTGGTCACATCCTTTGTTGAACCAGTTGATAAAGTGGATGATCCGATTTCATCCTCGGTCGATCCCACTCTCCCGTTAGAGAGTGCAACCCAAGCAGTCGATCCATTTCCACGTGTCGACCCCATTCTCCCCTTGGGGAATGAAATGAAAGTGTTCAATTTGATGTCATTATCAGTCGATCTTATTCTCCCGCTAGAGAGTAAACACGATGTTGCCCATGTTTTTCTCGTTGATACAAAATATACCATGCTAGGGGGAATTCCTCCTTCTCCCATGGAACCTCCTCCAAATAATGAGGCCATCCTTTTTTATTGGGGTGCGTTAACTGGACCTCATCTTCCCTCTCACATTCCTTTCAAGATTATAGTACAAGTTTGTGGTTGGGACATTCCTCAGACACTGATAGATGAAGGTTCGTCCGTTAGTATTTTTTCCTCTATTTCTTGGAAAGATTTGGGTTATCCTCAGCTTGTGTCAGTTACACAGAGTCTCTTAGCTTTTAATAGAAGAACCAATCAACCTTTAGGGACCCTTCCTCAGTTTCCTATAACTTTGGGAGGGAAAACTGTCTTTATTGACATCATAGTAGTCCAAGACCGCTTAGATCTCGATTTAATGCTTGGGCGATATTATGTCTATGTCATGAAATCTATTGTGTCCACTCTTTTTTGTGTGATATATTTCCCTCATGATGGAAGAATTGTGACTATTGATCAACTTTCATTTTTTGGTCCTGACTCAATGACCTCCCTAAACGGTTCATATATGCAGACAATATCACCCACCATAGGTCAATTATGTGGCGTTGTCTCCCATGCCTTTAGCTATTGATGAAGATGAGTCTCTCAATGTGAGATCAATCCACTATGACCTAGATCCGATAGTTGACATGGTTATCTCTTTGATAGGGTATTTAGAGATTGATATATTTACTCCTGTCTCGACCCTCAACATGGTGTCTTTCCAAAATGTTGTTCTTCCGTCCAGTGAAGATCTCTTGGAAGCCATGATCGAGTTTTGTCCCTTGACATGGTGTCCTTCCAGGGCATTGTACTCTTGGAAGATATGATCAAGAAGAGAGCTTTGAGCATGGTTTTATGATTTAAAGCTCGTTAAAAAATGAAACTAGCTACGAGGATAGTTTTTGCATCCCTGTGGAAACCTCATTAAAAAATGAAACAAAGGTTACGAGCATAGTTCTTCTCCCATGTCAAGATTATTTTAAAATGAAACAGAGGTCTAGGGATTGAACCTAGATTCTCGAGCATAGTTCATATTCCTATGTCAATCTCATTAAAAAAAGAAATAGATTTTTCCCCTTCTCTATTTGAGTCAATTCCTTCGTCTACTATTTGAAGCTTCATTTCATTCTCCTTTGTAGTTGAACAAAACGAAGCTTAGGGGGAAATGCTTACACCCTCTGGACTCCATTTTGAAGTTAAGTCTCTAGCTTCTTAAGATAGGGGATAAGTACCAACCATCCCTGGATTATGGATTGGGAAGCCTCAAGCATAGTTTCCTCTGGTTCAAGCTTATGTAAAAATGAAACCAGGTCCAAGCATAGTTTTGTTTAGTTTTAATCTTGTGAAAAAATAAAATCTATCCCAAGCATTGTTTTGTTTTGTTTTAAGCTTGCGTAAAAATGAAAACAATACCGAGCTTAGTATTTGTTCTTTCTCATGCTCGTAAATCAATGACAATGTAATTGAGTAAACGTTTATCACTTTTTCGGACTCGTAAAGGTTATACGAAAAATGAACCCTCTGGAGTTCCCTTTAAGCTCTTTTTAGACTCTCTAAACATGAAAATATTGCCGAGCGACCTTGTTCTTTTCACGCTTATAAAAGTATTTGAAGAAAAAATCTAATGAGCGGTAGATTATCACTTTTTCGGTCTCATCATATTAATCTATGAAAAAGGACCTAATGGAGTTCTCTTTAAGTGTTTTTCAGACTCTCTAAAATTGAAAAACCCTTGAGTTTTCTCTCTTTGGAATCATTAAACAAACATCGAAATACCCATATGGGATCGAACCACTCCTTCTTAGGGTTCATTAAACATACTCTGAGGGACTTGTCTAAAGGATGAGCTTGCATAAACAAGCATATGTTATCCTCCTCAAGCTTGCGTAAAAATAAAGAGGTGCTCGCTAGAAATGGTTGGGGAAAAATAGGAAAGAATTGTGTCTCCGTATTTTTGTTAGTGGTAGTAATAGTCACTCTTGAACATGACACCCCCCTTCATAATTGTCTCCAGGTTGGGAAATCCATTTGTCTCTCGTCTGACCATCCACAAATTCATATGTTGGGTCATCCTTGAGTCAATGCTGCCAAGACCATTGTCGTGTCGTTCATATTTTCAAGAGAAGTCCAACCTAAATGAGCCTTCTATTGAGTCGACCATATGTAGTTATAAATCTTCTACCATGTCATCCATCCCTGTGTTAGTTTCGAATCACTTCATACTCTGATCTACCTCAAATATTTTACATATTTTGTGTCATTGATGGGGGATACATCAAAGCCCTCCTGTTACGAGTCTTTTCTTGTCGACTTTAGAAAATTATCTGGGAACAAGACTTAGAAACTAATTAGTAACTTGGAACTTGAATGCCTTAATGGCAGGTTTCCTTTCTTTCAATAGTGGGTTTTCATTAATGGCCCGTGATTGGAAGATTCCATCGAGTGCTTGACTTCAACTCATACATTCACATCCATTGGATTGTACTAGTGTACCTTGGGAGTCATTGACATTAATGGTGATTCCCCTCGCACTTGTTAATGGTATTCATTAATGATCGGTAATCAAGTGGTTTCACCCATGTCCGACTTCAACACATATATTCGTATGGTTAGATTTGTACTATAAAGTGGTGTAGATGAAGACCCTGGATATTTTTTAATAGATTCAAGTTGCGATGGAGTATATTCATATTGTATTGTTTCATAGATCCACAGTGTATGTCTCATGGCTGTGTTCAAATATGATTCTTTAACACATAGATCCACAATGTATTTTTGGTGGCTATGTTCAGATTTGAGTCATAATGGCATGGATTGATAGTGTATGTTTGGTGGCCATGAACTGTCTTACTTGACATGGATCTTTTCATGTTGGCATTTATGCTTTGAGTCATTTGTATTCTAAGTATGGGAATGCCTACCTCAATGATGAAGATATTATTGTACTGTATTTCCTTATTTGTTGGCAGGTTTCCGACTGACATGTTCCTTGTTCCCTACACACACTCAATAAAGTATTTCAGCTATCACTCTATTCTAACTTCATAATTTGGGGGGATCTATGTTACACATTATTTTTTTCACCCTTATGACCGTGAATGATGTAAACCTATCCTTTGTCTTGAGAAGGATCAATGGATAGAATCCCTGAAGAAGAATGAAGATACATTTTCCCAGAGAGATGGAATTATACTTTTCCTTTGTCAAAAACCTTAGAAAAAGGGATCGTCGCACCTTTCTTAGTGTTAAGGGTGCGATGATCTAGGATCATCGCAGGCTGCACCATAGTGGCTTACGACATCATCGCAATTTTTTCAGTATTAAGGGTGCGATGATTTTTGTACAAAGGAAAAAGAAAATCTTCTCGATTCTTCTAGAATAGAAGCTTCGAGGGTTAGTTGGCCTATGATCAGTTTGGATATGAGTCACATCCTTGATCTCTTGGGATCATCTTAGCCTCCTCACCTATTCCTTTTCATCTTATAAAAGGAGAAGAGTTCTCATAGGAAAATTTAGTTGGATTGAGTTGGCTAGCTTTTGGTGTGAGCTGAGTAATTTTTGTAGCTTTGGGCTTTGCTTTGTCAAGATAGATTGTTGGTCTCAAAATCCTTGGAGCAAGAAGTGTATGGGAATCAAGGAACAGTTGGAAGGGAACTTACGACATCAAGGCATTGGTTGTATTCTCCTTTTCATATCTTTAATACAGTGATATATTTATTTCCCATAAAATTGGTCTTATTTTATTGTATGACTCCTTGACCACATACATAGGTTTTGTTGAGTATACGTTGTTGCTTTCACTTCGTTGGCTTCTGTCTTTTTATAGGTTTAGCATCCCATAAGCCTTGGAATGGAGCAAGGATGACACTATAGAGGGAAAATGATGTTTAAAAGGTATACCATTTATCTCTTGTTAGTTAGTATGCTTGACAATTAAAACTTAGGGAAAGTTTTATATTCTGTCTTATTTTGTTCTAGTTTCGGGGTGAAACTAGGGAGATTTGTTTGTGTCCACACTTACCGATTTGTCTGATAAAACATAGGGGTATGAGATCAAAGGGAAGGAAAATTTGGTATGTAGGTTGAAGAAGATATTGTATGGCCTAAAGCAAGCTCCAAGGAAGTGGTATTTGAAGTTTGATAGGTTTATGACAAAAAAAGGTTTTAGTAGATGTCATTTTGATCATTGTGTTTATTTTAAAAGGCTAGAAAATGGTAGCTATATTATATTTCTATTGTATGTAGATGACTTGCTTGTTCCAAGGTCTAATATGAAGGATATAAACGTTCTCAAGAAGAAATTAACTAATTCATTTGCGATGAAGGATTTTGGTGCTGCAAAGAAAATCCTTGGTATGAGAATAACAAGAGACAGGAAAAATCACAAATTGAAATTGTCTTAGGGTGAGTACATAGAGAAGGTGTTGAAGAGGTTCAAAATGAATAATTCAAACTAGTTAGTACACCTTTGGCCAACCATTTCAAATTAACCAAGGAAATTTGTCCCAAGACACAAGAGGAGATGGAATACATGTCCAGGGTCCCTTATTCATCAACAATTCGCAGCTTGATGTATGTGATGGTTTGAACAAGACCAAATATTTCACATGTAGTTGGATTTGTGAGTAGGTATATGAAAAATCCAGGTAAAGAACATTGGGAGGAAGTAAAGTGGATTCTCATGTATTTGAGAGGTACTTCTACCCATGAATTATGTTTTGGAGGTTCAGACTGTGTTCTATAGGGATATGTTGATTCAGATATGGTAGGTGATAAAGATAGAAGGAAGAGCACCACAGGGTATGTTTTTATTATAGGTGGAACAACAATAAGTTGGTTTTTAAAACTACAAAATGTTGTTTCACTTTCAACAACAGAGGCATAGTATGTTGTTGCTACAGAGGCTAGTAAAGAGATGATTTGGTTACAAAGGTTTATGGAGGAATTAGGAAAGAAGCAGGAGAATAACAGGTTTTATTGTGACAATGAGAGTTCCATTCATCTTGAAAAGAGCTCAGCCTTCCATTCGAAGAATAAGAATATAAAACTCAAGCACCATTTCATATGATCCATCTTGGAAGATAGACATTTGAAGTTGGAAAAGATACATACTAGCTAGAATCTTGCAGACATGTTAACAAAGGGAGTTACCAGGGAGAAATTGAGTTCCTTCTTAATTTCAGTTGGCCTTCAAGCATGAAGGTGAAGATGATAAATTTTCCAAGTCCAAGGTGGAGTATAGTACAACAGGTACAACAACATTGGAGTTGTTGTAATCAGTGTCCAAGTGGGAGATTGTTGGTTGTGGAGCCTGATTATCTTCCTGATTCACAGGTTTGTTTTAGCTGTGCTTGGACCCCATTCCCTAATGGGGGGTGTGGGGGGAGGGGGTGGGATTTCCCCCCCACAATTGTCGCCAGGGGGGGTAGTGACAATTTTTATAGCTCCCCCTAGTGGGGGATTCGGGGCAGCACCCCCAAAGAAAAATTTTGGAAAAAATTGCCTTGTAAAATATTGTAATTTCGCAGTCAATCTGGACCGTTCATTATAAGGTCGCAAATCTGATGAAAATTTTTATTTTAGGGTTTTTACCCTAGAAGTAAACCATCTCTTATGAGAGAATTATATTGTGGTTGTGTATTATTGCGAATATTGTATTCTGAGAGAGGAGGCTACAAGAGAAAAAAGAGGAAGTTATAACGGGTGTGCTAGTTTGTATCCCTTCATTTTCCTGGATAATAAAAAGGAAGGACCTGGAAATTTCTCTGGTAGATGTAGCCCACAATGGGTGAACCACGTATATCTGTGTCTCTATTGTATTTTGTATCTTCTATGTTTTATTTCCACATTTGTTTTAATTTATTGCTCTGTGATCCTATTTTTATTACAACCATGCATTGACTTGCCTTACCATGCCATGCATTTCCTTACCTTTCCATGCCATGCCATGCATTGCATTTCCATGCCTTTCCTTTGTTGGGTGCTTCATTTTTGGTTTGATGTTGCGCAAGTAGGACTATAGTCTCAATTTTGGTCAAACACGAGTTGTGCAAGCTACAAAAGAGCTGGACAGTGGAGCAAGCAAAGAAACAAAAAATGGTTGCGAAAAGAGATAGTGCAATGACAGCAAGGAAAAAGCAGTTACAACATAACAAGAACAACAAAGCACACAGAGCCCAAAGCCAGAAGATCCCACTTAGCCTATATATCAGATGCATATTATTGTAAAAGGGTTGGTTGTTATTGTTGGGTATGGTTGGGTGTAGTTGCTTGTTTGTAGGGCTTTGTCATAGATGGTATCGAGTGCACACACAGATTAAAGGTTATGTGATTGTAATTTGTATACGTTTTTGGGGGAAAAGGGTAGATAGATCTCTGTGACATGATTCCAGATAAAGAAGCTTGTAACAGAGTATTAATTTGTAGCTCTGAGATTGTATCCGAGAAACTCTACTAATAATATATATGGAAGGACCTAAAATTTTGAAATTACAGTGTCATTCTGTGTGTGTGCTTATGAATTGTCTCCTTACAGTACTTCTTTATTCTTGATAAGATCAATATTTTGTCTCTGTTTACAAATTCTTTCACAACTTGAGTGTCATTATTTCCAGTTATGAACAAATTCAGATCAGTTCTGTGGTTAATCTATATTGCGCAATATCATGGTGAATCTTGAAGGTTCTGGAAACCCACCTAAGTATTCTCCTTTCCCTTCCCTATCTTCTTGTCTTGATTTCTCTTCGAGTGAGAATTATTCTCTTCGGAGAAGATAAAAATCCCAGCGCTCTAGACTACTCAGTGCCTTTTGTTGGTAATCTGAGAAGGACCCTGGTCTGATCGATTTTGCGCCAACAAAATGGTTTCGTTGCTGGAACCTAGGTTAAGAGGGAACCTGTAGGGAGAATGCTTCCGCGGATTCACAGATCTGATATTCACTAGTGGTGGGAGAGAAATTGTGACTCCTTATATGGAAAGAAGCAGAGTTGAGAGGAAAATCTGTGAAATATACATGGGAGGTAGTCTTTTACTCAGAAAGATCGAGTGACCAGTATGAGATATTCATGGTTAAGTTCCTGGAAGAAATTTTCGACTGGATAGATAGGCTCCAAGAAGATCCGGAATTCCAAGAATGAGTCAAGAAGACCTACGCTTGGGATACAAAAAATATCGCAGCACTTCATTGGCTGGATCATCCAGTAATGCGAGAAATCAATTTCTGGGTCAATTCAACATTGGAAGGATACATCATCAAGTTTACAGCTAAGAATCACCAATTGTTTTCATGGGCAAAAGCGGATTTCAAGAAACTCGCAAGGGGAAGACTATTGAGAGAAATCCCCCTATGGATTAAGGTTTTCTTGATGGAAGAGGGTATGTTGACTATGTCCCCAACTTAGATGGCAGCATAAAAACCCTCTCTTAGGGTGGGGTGAGTTTGGGGCAGAGTCATGGCTTGAGAGAGGGAAGAGGGTTCTTTGAAAAATAGGGGAGAAATAAGATATGGACTCAAGATATGAGTGAGCCTTGAAAATATCCTCCATAGTTGATAAGTGGTGGTGCTGTAAGATAAAGAAAGCAGTAAAACAGTCCAAGAAGTAGAGGAAGAATAGATGCAAGAGTTGTGAAATATGAGAAGATAGGAAATACTGGTGATTCAAAGATTAAGTGAGAGAGAAGCACTGAGAGAAAGAAGTCCCCAAGAGGGTGGACAAGGAGAATAAGGTGTAGAAGCAAGGGAAAAGGAAGTCGACATGGATATTGAAGAAGAGATAGAAGATTCAACCCTAATGTCAGGAAAGATCAGGAATTCGACTGAAGAGACCGCTCCAGAAGACGAGAACGAGACCCATCATATCAAAGAAACTCGTCCTGAAGCCAGTGGCACCAACCCTGAATCGCCCATACCCCAAGTGTCTTCTATACAAGTGGTAAATTCTATACTACCTTCTTATGCTATTTTTGTTCCATTACAGTCAGTCAGTCAGCCACAATCGGGAAGCGCGAATACTGGGAGGATATTGGGAGCCCTTGGTAGATCACAATCATGACCGTTAGGTTTTATTTTGGTTGGAGAAGTAAGATCAACAATGGATGGTAACACGGGAGGTTGGATTTCTTGATACCCATAATTCTTGAGTAAGGAGACGAGGATGTTGAGAAACATTGGTTCTTATGCGAAGTTTAAAGATGATATAGGGAGGTTTGCGCATCCAATCCATGAAGAACATCAAAGAGAATGGTATATCCAGGGATTGCTAGCTTTGACATGGATTACGTTAATGCAATAACAGATAACCACTTTGATAGATGCCATGGAACAATCAATGAATATTAATACCATGAAAGGATATCCGGGGAGCCTAAGAGTGACCAGACCCCTAGCAGATGCAAATTTGGTGCAACTACAAGGGAAAATATCAGTGCTTACAGAGAAGATTCAAGAATTGACGATACGCAGACCATGATGACCGCAAGTTTGGTGTACCGGATGCTACGCAGAAGGACATCTGGTGAACGAATGTCCATGGATGAGGGGAATGGGACCTCCTGAGAGTCCAATGGGACCCTCACCAGGACCCACTGGAGGAGTTGCACAAGTATCCACAAATTTACCATTCCATACCCAACCCCATATCATGCTTTTCCAGGTAATCAAGCAGCACCATCAATTGCGTATTGCTATATTTGTCGAATCCATGGGAATGGGCCAAGACAATGCCCCAACATTCATAAGTATTCAAAAGTACCGAATAATGTGCATTGTGAGTTTTGCGCATCTACCACACATGCTACAAATCAGTGTAGATCATTGGATGAACTTGCATACAGACTGGATCGAACATCATTCAGGGTGAATGAAACCCCTTAGGGATCGGGAAGAGGTTGAGGAGGTGGAGCTAGAGGAGATTTCATAGGAGGAAGGACTAGGGGAAGAGGACCAAGTATATGCTACAATTGTGATGATCAAGGCCACATGGCTAGAGATTTTCCTCATCCAAGGTGACCATGGTGCTCACACTAGAGAAACAATGGGCATGCAACTGAAGACTGCCCAAAACTAATTGCAAAATGGGAATATCAAGTACGTCAACCAATAACTAACCTCATCAGTTCAGAGATAAAGAGAGTTATTAGAGGACAATTTCCCAACATTAATATCGTTACTCGAGGAGGGGAAAATACTGGTGCAGATGATGATAATTTACCTCAGATCTAGAAAGAGGCACCTAAGGAGGACAAGTATGATCCTCTAAAACATAAGCTATTATTTAAAAATTTCATAGAAGTATTTCATAATATCTCTGACCCTGACATGCAAGAGAAACCTCCTCAGCCTATTGTTTACACTAAGATCGTGCAGGTCCTTGCTTCACCTCCTGCACTTAGAAACCCTGTAGTCCCGATGAGACAACCAGAGAAGTCACAAAATGTAGTTGACCTTTGGTTTCAGTTATTTTATGATATTCTTGGGAATGATCAGTTGACAGAAAACTTGCGCAATGCACTATACCTAGTCCTAGGAACTGAAGAATCTCCAGAAATGAGAATAAGGACTAATCTTCCTGAGAAGAATACTCAGAGAGTACAAAGAAGGAAAGTACGAACTAGAAAAGAGTTTAGATTAGAAGACCAACTACATGAGTTTGAGATTAATGATGTCATGTTAGATCTAAGATCTGATGTTAATATACTTCCTAAAAATACTTGGGAAGCATTAGGAAAACCCCAATTGACATATTCCCCAATCCAGCTAATAATGGCCAATTAATTTTTTATTTTTCCAATAGGAAGAATGGAGAATGTGGAAATAGATGTTGCGGGAGTGAAGACTGTAGCTGATTTTAAGGTGAAGAAAATCATGGGGGATAAGGACCCTTATCCCACACTAATTGGTATTGATTGGGATTATGAAAACTATGTGGTGATTGACCTAAATAAATACATGATGAAATTTGAGGCAGACAGAATAAAACTAGTTCAACCCTTGGATCCATATGTAGGCCCTCGATACACGAAGCCAACAGACAACAATATGGAGGGAGAAGACTTGGATCAGTTGTACACTGTAATAGTAGGAATGAGAAAAGACTACATAAATCCTACTATTGATGGATCAGTAAGTTGGAGGAGCATACAATTAGTGGATGAAGATTCAGAACTGGCATTTGACAGTTGGCACAAGGTTCATATGAAATATTTTCAAGAAGATGTGTAATTGTCAAAGAAACTAGATGGATTGGAACTGAGGTTAGAGCACACTCAATATATGATGGTACCTCAGAACTTGATAGTTTTTTGGTCAGCATGGAATAAAATATAGCAGAGGATCAAAGGATCTCAGTGTTGGATGTATCCCTTTAGGACACCCCTGTCAGATGGTGGACTAATCACAAAGCCCTAGTTGAGAACTGGGACGATGTGAAGCAAGCTATCCGATATAGATTTCAAGATAAGGAGCATCTAGAATCAAAGATGCAGATGAATTTCCAAGTTGTGAAACTATTCAATGGACAGTCTGATCCTAAAGAACATATTGAATAATGCATGAGACAGTGGCAAGTTGCGGAAATACCAACTCAATTGTGGTTTCAAGTATTTTCCCATTCACTAGGTCCAATTCCAAAATCTTGGTACACATGAAGAAACCATAAGAAAGACCAGCCACTGGAAAACGTCTGTAGATCAATTTTGCAAGGAATTATTGTTTACAATTAAGTTCCCTGAGCTTAAAGTAGTCATGCAAAGAATTAAAGAATTTGTTTTTACAGATACTGGTGAACGGAAATCAGACCTAGTGGTATGTGCAAAGCATAGCCAAGAAATTCAGTCTAACCTTCACCTAAACTTGAATAAGAGACCTATATAATTCTATACGATTGAGAAGGATTTGGAAAACCGAATGATTTAGAAGAATTGAGAAACTTAGCCATTAAGGAAATAGAAGGAAGCATATAAATACGAAACATTATACCCAACCAAATTGATGGTTCTTATAATTATCCATTAAAGTTGCGCAAAGTCGATATAGGGACCACAAAACAACCTAAGATAGCTATGGTAGGATATTAATGGGATGAGCAAACTAGCCAATAAATACATAGCCTGTTGCGAGAGTATGAGGACTTGTTACCAAAGGCATTTTCAGAGATAAAAGGGATTAAAGGAGCTATGGGAGAGATGAAAATTGAACTAATACCAGGATCAAAGCGTGTAAGGAATATACCATATCACCTTAACCCCAAAGTGAAAGAGAAGGTTAAGAGGGAAATAGACAAGATGCTGGAAGCTGGACTCATTTTTGCAGTGGGAGAAGAAGAATGGGTTCAACCAATAGTCATCCAGAGAAAGAAAGGCACATAGGACATTAGGGTCTATGTAGACTACAGAAGCCTTAATTCTTCATGTGTGCATGACCCTTTCCCAACACCTTTTACTATTGAGGTGCTAAAACAAGTTGCGAGGAAAGAATCTTACTCATTTATAGATGGATTTTCTGGGTATCACCAAGTAAGGATTACTTAAGAAGACAAAAATAAGACCACATTCATAACATAATGGGGGCCATTTTCTTATAATGTGATTCCCTTCGGCCTAAATAATGCCCATGCATTTTTTTCACGGATTGTAATAACAACTTTTTGAGAATTCATACACACGTTTATAGAATTTTATATGGATGATTGGACGATATAAAGTCTGCTGAAGGAACATGTAGTGCTATTATGTTTGATGTTTGACAGATCTAGATAAATGCAGATATAGTTAAACCTCATAAAGTGTATCTTCTGTGTGCCACATGGAAATTTTTTAGGCCACATAGTATTTCGAGAAGGAGTATCGGTAAACCCAACCAAAGTTGCAGTTATTGTGAACATGCCTCCACCTACGAGTGCTGAGCAATTGTGCTCCATGCTGGGGCACACATGGTAACATGGTATTATCATAGGTTTATCAGAAGATATGCAAACATTACTGCACCTCTAGAAAATATACTAAAGAAATACGAAGTGTTCCAGTGGACTCCAGAGTGTGATAAAGCATTCGATATCTGAAAGGAAAATCTTAGCACAACACCTATTATGATATTCCAGAACTAGGAAAACGAATTTCATGTGAACGTAGACACATCAGCTATTTCTCTGGGATCCATCTTAGCACAACCAGGAGATGGAGCCATGGATCATCCTATCTATTTTGCTATCAAGAAGTTGTTGCAAGTTGAGCACAACTATACAACCACATAAAGGTTTGGATTAGCTATGATTTACGCTCTACAT
Organism: Picea engelmannii; assembly: GCA_009831015.1. Lineage (NCBI taxonomy): Eukaryota > Viridiplantae > Streptophyta > Pinopsida > Pinales > Pinaceae > Picea > Picea engelmannii. The sequence goes on along the minus strand of ML813566.1, from coordinate 75,931 downwards.
AATTTTGGACATTATTTGTTAGGATCTCATTTTAAGTTGTTTACTGATCATTCTGCATTAAAATATCTAGTTAACAAACCTATTCTGGATGGAATAATTTGTTGATGGTTGTCACTGTTTCAGGAATTTTCATTTGAAGTGACCATTAAACCTGGAAGATGAAATGAAGGGCCCGATCACCTGTCTAGATTAGAGTCAGGAGAAAGTGGTAGAGTAGTTGATGATCAAATCCTAGATGTAGACCTGTTTTGGGTTGAGTCCATACAAGTATACATGGAAGACATAGCAGTATTCTTAAGTACATGATCCTGCCCAGAAACGTACTCCGCAACTCAGAAACGTCATATGGTGCTTAGAGAAACGAACTATCAATTGATTATGGGGAAACTGTATAAGTTGGGCCTAGATAATATCCTCAGGGGATGTGTCTTAGATCATGAAAGACAAGACATATTGTGGGAGTGACATAGTGGAGTTGCGGGGGGTCATGTTGGAGGAAAGGCCACTGCACAGAAAGTCCTCCAAGCTGGAATATGGTGGTGTTGGATTAATGACAGGGGGGGTGAATCAGTAATAGAGCAATTCAATCATTTTTAACCACAATATGCAAGTGTTATATCAATGTATCATTATCATCCAATAGTTACAGAGTAAATAAACAATGAACACATTAGGGGAAATTTGGTTGAAAAATGGTCCTACCAACCCTAATACAAATTCCATGTCATCATGTATTAGCCAATCGAAATATTCTAAAATTTAAAAGAGTTGCATGTCTTAAACAATTTTTTATTATATAATTTGGAGATAGTCGCATTTTTTTAATAATATATTGTGTATACTCTACACGTAATCTCTGCCTCGACTACCCAAAATTCAAAATTGTCTTGGTTATCGAGCATCGAATTAATGTTCTATCCCATTATCCAATAATTATAATAAATGAAGGAAATATTTTATTGAATAAATATTAATGCATTTACATGCTTCACATTACAAATATTATTTGGCGTGTTTTAATGCATTGAGGTCAACTGGGACGGAAGTAAAATACCTATATGCGCTTGTTCAGAGGTTCAGAGGTTCAGAGGTTGCAGAAAGGTGCACTGAAGGAGCATAATTTACCAGCTAGAAATCCACACTCTGTTGTTGAGATGAGGAAGATTCATTGTCACTACCATACATGCCGAGGATTACTACAGTCCTTGTAGATGCTGCTTGAGGGTTTGGTGTGGTTTTTCCAGCTTTGAAAGGAGGTTTTGAGGTGTCATTCCATCCCTAGCAACCCTTATGAGGAGGGTTGAACCTTGCAATTTCTTCTTGGAGAAGGGTCGAACCCTAGATCTATTAGCATAGTGCATACCAAGGACAAAGGGGAGTTGACAGAAGGACAACGAGGGCATTCTGGAGGACTGGAGTTTTTCCAAGAGTCCTTTAAGCACAGGTTCATTTGTTTATTGTTGTGGTAGATACTAGGGTTAACTATGGTGTATTTCTGTTACAAACTGCTTCTATAATAACAAACAAATTGCAGGTAATTGGATTATGTGACCAAATTCGACCATAGTTACCAAATTCAGGCGAATCGATGAATTAAAGTTGAAAATTTGCCAATTTGGTCCATTCGGCTAAATTGTTTGCCCCTCTAAAATCCTAGCATTGTGTTTGATTATCATGTGTTCATCTCTTCCTTTGTTGTGCTTTGTGGATGATTTTCTTTATTTGGATCTCATGGTAGCCATTTTTCTTGAACACATCAAGGATATGTTTTATTACTTAGTCCAAGTGTTCTTCATTGGAAACGTTAAAAACTTGAGTTGCAATAGTAATGATGATGCCAATCTTCTGTGTAGGATGATAGTGAGAGTTATCATTGAGATATCTATTAGTATGTGTCTTCTTTCGATAAAATTGATGGGACATAGAGATATCATATTTCTTAGAAGCCAAGACATCCAGAAAAAGGTAGTCGACCATTTTCTATTGTTTCCATATTAAAATTGATGTATTCAGATTGGTTGTTGGGATGGTTCAAGAATTCATACTACTTATCTCTTCCACGTGGCCAAATTGTGTTGGTGACATTCTATGTGTGTGCTTATGAATTGTCTCCTTACAGTACTTCTTTATTCTTGATAAGATCAATATTTTGTCCCTGTTTACAAATTCTTTCGCAACTTGAATGTCATTATTTTCAGTTATGAACAAGTTCAGATCAGTTATATGGCTAATCTATATTGCGCAAGATCATGGTGAATATTGAAGGTTTTGGAAACCCACCTAAGTATTCTCCTTTCCCTTCCCTATCTTCTTGTCTTGGTTGCTCTTCGGGTGAGAATTATTCTCTTCGAAGGAGATGAAAATGCCAGCGCTCTAGACTAGTCGGTGCCTTTTGTTGGTAACCTGAGAAGGACCCTGGTCTGATCAATTTTGTGCCAACAAAATGGTTTCATTGCTAGAACCTAGGTTAAGAGGGAACCTGTAGGGAGAATGCTTCTTCGGATTCACAGATGTTATATTCACTAGTGGTGGGAGAAAAATTGTGACTCCTTATATGGAAAGAAGAAAAGTTGAGAGGAAAATCTATGAAAGATACACGGGAGGTAGTCTTTTACTCAGAAAGATCTAGTGACCCGTATGATATATTCCGGGTTAAGTTCCCGGAAGAACTTTTAGATTGGATAGATAGGCTCCAAGAAGCTCCGGAATTCCATGACTGAGTCAAGAAGACCTGCACTTGGCATACAAAAACTATCCCAGCACTTCATTGGATGGATCGTCCAGTAATGTGAGAAATCAATTTCTAGGTCAATTCAACATCGGAAGGATACATCATTGAGTTTACAGCTGAGAATCACCAATTGTTTTCATGGGCAAAACCGGATTTCAAGAAATATGCAAGGGGAAGACTGTTGAGAGAAATCCCCCTATAGATAAAGGTTTTCTTGATGGAAGAGGGGATGCTAACTATGTGCCCGACTTGGATGGAAGCATAAAAACCCTCTCTTGGGGTGGGGTGAGTTTGGGGCGGCGTCATAGCTTGAGAGAGGGAAGAGGGTTCTTTGAAAAACAGGGGAGAAATAAGTGGCGGTGCTGTAAGATAAAGAAAGCAGTAAAACAGTCCAATAAGTAGAGGAAGAACAGATGGAAGAGTTGTGAAATATGAGAAGATAGTAAAGAATGGTGAGTCAAATATTAAGTGAGAGAGAAGAGCAGAGAGAAATAAGTCTCCAAGAGGGTGGACAAGGAGAAGAAGGTGTAGAAGTAAGGGAAAAGGAAGTCGACATGGATATTGAAGAAGAGATAGAAGATTCAACCCTAATGTTAGGAAAGATCGGGAATTCGACTGAAGAGACTGCTCCAGAGGATGAGAACAAGACCCATCATATCAAAGAAACTCATCCTGAAGCCAGTGGCACCAACCATGAATCGCCCATACCCCAAGTGTCTTCTATACAAGTGGTAAATTCTATACTACCTTCTTATGCTATTTCTGTTCCATTACAGTCAGTCAGTCAGCCACAACCGGGAAGCACGAATACTGGGAGGATATTGGGAGCCCTTGGTAGATCACAATCATGGTCGTTAGGTTTTATTTTGGTTGGAGCAGTAAGATAAACAATGGATGGTAACGCGAGAGGTTGGATTTATCGGTACCCATAATTCTGGAGTAAGGAGACGAGGATCTTGAGAAACATTGGTTCTTATGCGAAGCAATCTGAAGGTCGAGAGGTGCTCTGGATGCGAATAAATTGGTTTAGTTCCATACTACTTTGAGAGATCATTCTCTCAAATGGTACATGAAGGCCATTGAGCTAGGAGTATCGGGAGTGCAAAGTCAAGAGTTTACACTTGAAAAGGTACGTATAAAGTTCATAGTGGAGTTTAAGATACCTCAGTTAGAACGACAATCTCTGTCTGAGTTGTGTAAAATTCAACAAAGGGAAGGTGAATCAGCCTAGGAATATAGCCAAAATTTTAAAGATGATATAGGTGTTAATATTATGGTAGCTTCGGGAGGTATGAACCTCTATTGTGACCTATGATGAGACTAGAATCCTCCAGAAGGAAGCAAAGAATTGAAGGGAACCCTAGACAAGTTGTCGGCTGAACAAATACATTTAAATTTAATTTATTGATGCCCAGAAGGAGAAGTCAGCCCCAGTTAGCCTGGCCAGTCCACTATAAATATAGGGTGTCAGTTTCATTATTACACATCTCAGCAGTTGCAGTGAGAGCTAAATCTACGCAAGCAGTTGCAGGCAGCAACAATTTTGTGCGCAAGTTTTCTAAGAGAGATGGAAAGTGGTGCGCTAGCTTTTGGGTGGGATCATCTGTTCAGTTTAGTTTCTATTTTCTTTCTTGGTGCATTAGCCTCTCTTGGTTATTGATTTCTACTAGGATTCTTTTCTCAGTCAGGGTTAAGGTGCTCGGAGGGTGGCTTCAGCCAGTGGTTGGGTGACGAGGGTATCGTCAATAGTAAAATGAGCACAATCTTCTATATTCTAACAGGTTATGGGCCCACATCCCTTCAGTCAGCCTAAAACACTGGAAGGAAACATAGCCACTAGATATTGATCTCATTGAGGAACTGCCACTAGGGTTACTAGCAGGAGCAACTTCCAAAGCACTACAACTAGGGTTACTAGCAGTAGCAGTTGCAAAAACCCTAATTCTCAGATCTGGCACCTTGTGATGGAGCATATTGATCAAGGAGAATATATTCAGATGCGCCCTAACTCAGCACACCTATTGACTTTCTTAGAAGAAAGAAATGACGAAGTTGAAGTTTTGGATCAAGGCATGACCAGTTATCAGTTTGTGAAACAATCAGTCTCTTACACTACTTAGCACTTACCAGGACAATTGAAGATGATATGTGGATAATCGACAGTGGGGCTTCCAGGCACATGACGGGAGATCAAGCTAGACTCTCAAATCTAAATGAGAGAAAGACATCGTACAAAGTGGATATTCATGGGATATAGTGATTTATCCAAAGCCTACAGAATATATATTCTAGAACAACACAATATAGAAGTAAGAAGAGACATAACATTCAATGAAAGGATGGCCTTCAGAAAATCTATTGAAGAAACTATAGAAGAAGAAGAAATTGAAGAACCAAATGAAGAAAACACAGAAAGCGAAATTAATGAAAAGGATCAACCT
>ML813566.1:41804-54971 GCA_009831015.1 Picea engelmannii | reverse complement strand
GGTCTCTTGAAATACTACATTCATGCATGCTTTATGGCCACTTGTACCATCGATGGAAATAGGGAATGGTCTAGGTAGTGGAAAAGAAGTATCTTGAGGCAAAGGATTTGGTGCAACTAGAACAAATGAGGAACTATTTGCCAGAAATTATGTAACGTTCACTCCATTTGGCTTCCAAGTTGGTCCTACAAGATAATCCCATTAGGCCTGACACAACAAAACTCCTTTAAATATTTTTTCCCCCTCAACACTAATTGCTATCAGTTCTCTTGTTGCTAACATAAATAACTAGATTTGGCCAAGGAATGTGCCTACTATCACAAACTCATCATTGCTGTCAAATAGAAGAATGAAAAAATGACTTTTAGGAGAATCCCAAGGCTTTGTTGATTATGCTGATGTAAAAAAACACCTGTGTCATCTCTAAATATTATAGACTGTGGTTTTATAACTTATTTCTAGCCAGTTTCAAGCCCTATCCTACCTTTTTAAATCCCTATTTCATCCATATCCTACCTATTGTTTTCTGATTCAAGCCCTATCGCTACTCCCTCTCTAATCAATTTATGAAATTATTGTTCCTTGTTGTTCTTTCCAGTTATAAGGATGTTAGGATTTTCTGGGTAGTGTTTGTTGATTACAGAGTTCTTGTAGCTCCTATTTTTGGATTACGTATTTCAGCCTAACCTTTCTAAAATCCCCAAGAAACAAACCTAAAAGATAGGGGGATTAACGATCCTTGTTGTTGTGTTCACTGCAAATAAAATGATGAATCTCTCTCACTCATTACTTCCACTTGTTCAAGAGGTATATGATGCTACTTCATTTATAAGGATATTTCATTTTTCTTCTATGATGGTTCTCATTGTGGAACAACCTTTGATGCTCGAGCATATTTATACATTAATGGATGTAAGGGGAAAGGAGTCTTGAGAAGTGTTTTGAATTTGTTGCTTAAAAGTTTTCTGTTGAAGGTGGCTTCATAAGAATAAAACATTTTTTCAAGAGTTGATTTCAATGTTTAAAGAAATGTAGCAATAATGAATATCACAATACTACAGAGTAACAAACTATCCTTCTTGTTCAATTATGTTGTTTACATTGTTGTTCAGTGTAGCATTGATATACTCTTGTTTAATTCAGTTGCTGATGATTTTATTTGATTCCCATACAACAATCCCATAAAAGGAAATATAGGAATTCCATTTTAGTTAATTTTAAATGTTGTTGAATTGAATTTCTTGTTAACTTTTTCCTATGGATCCTTGGTTTTTTTCTTGCAGTGAAATGGGCACTCGTAGATCTTCAGAAAAGATGGAAACTATTATAGTTGAGAATGAAAAGGATGAAATGGGTAAGGGGATCATATCTCAAATCACATATAAGAATGGCGACATTAAAAGAGTTTGATAAAAGTACCAGTCCCATCGAATTTCCTACTAGAGTGGTTCCTTAAGTCTTTGGCACCCCATTTATCCAATGATGTTGAAACGTCGGGAGTGTTTTCCGAGGAAGAGGCGATAATGAGAGCTCAACAGGTTGAACTGATATACTCTCAATCTAGTTTACTCTATGAAGTTTTTCCAGATGCACCACAGTGTATCCTTGACAAGGCCAGATAGAAGTCTGGACCACATGCCGATGGTATAGTTGGTTCAGCACAAGCAAAGCCCACTGAGCAGCTTTCAAATCAATTGCAACAATTTTTGATACAACAAACAGCGGCCAGTCAAACCTCTAATTCGGATGCTCCCCCTACTCAAACGTTAGAGGTACACAAACCCGAAGGCCAACCAATAGCCTAAAGGGAAGAAAAAACAACGAAACAATAAGGGTAAGAGGGATAAGAAACCACCAACAATGTTGGCGGGGTTAACACAGATAAAAGAAAGTCGAGGTATCCATGTAACCTTTGCATGACAAACCATCCGACCCACCTGTGCCCTCAGCTTGCGGAGGCCTAGAAGTTATTGGCGTAGCAACAACCTGTTGTGGTAACGAACCCATTTCCACATGGGAAAAAATTGACTCAAGCCTCTTCGAGCGTGAATGGGGGAAGTCAGGGACCCTCTCTGTCTTCTAGTAATCCCTCGACCGTGAACGTTTATATGTTGAAAGGTGACGCTCACATAGCAACTAGGGCACACGACTACAGAATGCCAAACACTATTGAAAAGGGTAAAGAAGATGAAAAACTGTCAGTTCCTCTCCAGATTGAGAAGACAATGGGTGAAACAATGACACGCATCCCAAAAGGGGTGTTCAAGAAAGCTTCGCATAATACAAACAAGAGGGCCACCCAAAACTACTCTGTGGTGGAGGATTTGTCACAAACTCCTTGCGTGATGTCCCCTTTGGAGGTCCTCCAGAGCTTCCCTTCGCAGAGAAAGGATTTATTAGCTGCCTTAGGATCCGCTGAGACCTATAATCCGAGAATGATCATGCTTGATACGACCGACTTGAAACCTCATCTCCCATACCACATTGTGTTTCATATAGTAGTGGCTCGTCCCACAAAATGTTTTACCCAGAATATTTTTCGCATGGTGGTTGATGAGGGTGCCTCGACTTGTGTGATCTCGTTGGTGTGTTGGAAGGACATTGCCCAACCCGTTTTGACTCTGTGACCTACTCTGCTTACTGCTTTTGATGGTCATTCTTTCAGACCACATGGAATCACCCATTCTTTCCCCGTGTAGTTAGGAGGGAAGACCATGTCCATCGAAGTTCAAGTGGTCAATGTGCCTCTTGACTACACCCTGTTGTTAGGAAGGAGTTGTACATATGAAATGAATGCAGTGGTTGGCACAGTTTTTTGGATCTTGTTGTTTCCACATGAGGGTCGAATCGTAACCATTGATCAATTGTCTTTCTCCAGGCCTGACCCTTCATCGGGGGAATCCACAGTCCCGATGATTGATAAACCTCAGCCCGACGTCGTCAACATGGGGATTATTTTGTGCCCACCTTTTATGGGTACTTTCGATTACCCGCCTCCTTCTAGTGATGTCAAGCTCATATCAGTTGTTCCCAATGAGCCTAGGGATGAAATATTTCAAGTTTCATCGTTTTGTACAACTTACTTTAATGATCTGTGGATTCTTCCTTCCCCATCGGCCACGACGGAAGGGAGAATGCTTCCTGGCATGTCCATTCCCTTGTCCACAATAGAATTTTCATACAGTATTGTTCAGAAAGATTCAACCGACCCCAATCTGACTCCCGCACAGGAGTTAGATACAATTCTCGAGCCTCTCTGGGCTCAAGGTTCCCTCACCACTATTGATTATTTAGACTTTTTCTTTCCCTATGATGAGGCAATTATAGAGGCATTGACTGGTCCGAACAGACCCTGGGATGATCTCCATCATGGATCTTATTTCCTCCCAGATTTAAGAAGAATAGAGGCAAGAGAATTCATGTTGACTATGACTGGAGATAGGCCTTGTCCTATTAATCCTATGGATACGCACGCAGTTTATGCCAAGGGTAATATGGAAACCATCACTAAAACGATACCTATTGAAATCTCCAGAACCCTTGGCATCATGGAGAATGTCTTCGTCAGAGCGGATTGATCCCCCGAGGAGATTCAAATCTACACAAATTTATTTAAATAATTTCGCGACATTTTTGCCTGGTCTTACGAGGAAATTTCAGGCATTGATCCAAGAATCGTCGAACATGAACTAACGACTTATCCTAATGCCAAGTCGGTCTGACAGAAGCTTCATCCAGTTAATCCTCAGAAAGGAACATCTATTAAGGCTGAAGTAGAGAAACTTCTCAAAGCCGGTTTCATCTACCCCATTCAGTTGACTCAATGTGTGTCAAATATCGTTCCGGTCAACAAAAAGCATGGAACAATTCACGTCTGTATGGACTTTCGTGATTTGAACAAGGCCTGTCCAAAGGATAATTTCCCCACCCCATTCATTGATCATATTATCTATGAATGCACAGGCTCTAAGGTCTTTTCTTTCATGGATGGTTTTTCGGGATACAACTTGATACATATTAAGCCCGAAGACCAACATAAAACAACTTTTATCTCTCCGTGGGGCACATTTTCTTATCGTAGGATGCCTTTTGGCCTAAAGAATGTTGGAGCTAGTTTTCAGTGGGACATGTCTTTTTATTTCCACAAAATTAGACATATATTCGAGGCTTATCTTGATGATTTACCATCACGATCTCGTAAGAGATATGACCATCCCATGCACCTCCGACTAATCCTTTAGCGATGTTGCTACTATCGGATTCGCTTGAATCCAAACAAATGCAGTTTCTGCGTGACGTCGGCTCATCTTCTAGGATTCATAGTTTCAACAACAGGGATCATGGTCGATCCTCTGAAGGTTGAGATGATAATATAGTTTCCTCCCCTGTGCACAGTCCCTGAGCTTCAAAGCTTACAGGGTAAAGCGAACTTTCTTCGGTGTTTTATCGCAAACTATGTTGAAATCACTAAAGGGTTCATGTGTTTACTGAAGAAGGGAGTCCATTTCCATTGGGACGAAGCCTTTCAAGGCTCTTTCGAAGCATTGAAACGTGCCCTTACATCTACCCCTCTGCTCCGGCCTCCCAATTATAATGAATATTTATTATTGTATTTGGCCGCTGCAGAGTCGACCATCGATATGGTCTTGGTTCAAGAGGATGAACTTCTCGAAGAGCATGTGATTTATTACCTGAGTTGAGGCCTAGTTGGACCATAACTCAACTACTCTCATGTTGAGAAGCTTGCGTTGGCAGTAGTGCATGTTGTCCAACATTTCCATCATTATATTCTTCTTTGAAAGACCACCATCGTTCCTGTTGTGAATCCATTTCAGTATGTGTTGACATGACGCATCATCAACAAAAAGATCAGTAGATGGATCATTCTCCTCCAGGAATTTGACTTGGATTTTGTTTCTGTGAAATACAAAAAGTCACTGGTCTTTGCGGAACTTATCTCAAAACTTTCATTCCAATCAGGTGATGTTATGCCCGAGGAATCACCGATTAAAGGATATCTTTTTTTGATTTCATCTTCGGACCCCTGGTATGGAGATATACTAGTCTATATCTAGACTTTGAAGTGCCCCACCTCTGCTCCTCATGATGAGCATCGATGTATACACCATCAGGAAAAAAACTATCTCATACTCAATGACACTTTGTATCATCGAGGTGTAGATTGCATCCTTCACCGGTGTCTCACTCATGAAGAAGTGAAAATCGTTTTTAATGACTGCCACACCGGAGCATGTGGTGTTCATTTGTATGGGTTGGCAACAGCCCAAAAGATTCTACAAGTCAGTTAATTTTGACCAATGTTAATCAAGGATTGCGTTGAATCGGTCAAGAAGTGCCACCCATGTCAGATCTTCTCTCGGAAGATGAGGGCACACCCCGCTCCCATGTTTATCGTCATTACAGTTAGTCCCTTTACCAAGTGGGGGATTGATTATACTATATGCCACCTAGCTTCAGCCAGGGGGCATCGTTATATCATCGTATCAGTAGAATAATTCACAAACTGGGTCAAAGCTATGCCAACGTTCAATAATGACGGTGAGACAACAACTCTCTTTATTTTCAATCAGATAATAGCAAGGTTTGGCATCCCGAAGGAGATTGTCACTGACCATGGTAGTCACTTTTAGAAAAAAATGATGTCTGAGTTAACATCAAAGCTTGGGTTGAGGCAAGAGAATTCATCACCCTAATAGCCACAAGAGAATGGTCAGGTGGAGGCTGTGAATAAGTCCCTCAAGAATATTCTACAACGAACGATCAATTCTGCCAAGTCAAATTGGCATTTGAAGTTGTACTCGACGTTATTGGCCTACCAAATGTCTGTAAAGACTGCCACCGGTTTCTCACCTTTTCAACTCATTTACGGGCTGGAAGCAGTCTTTCCTATAGAGTGTCAGATCCCATCTCTAAAGCTGGCAGTACAGTTATTTCCAGACACTTCACCGCTTGAGGAACGCTTATTATATCTCGAGTAGATCGATGAGCAACGCCATGATGTAGCCTTTGCCAACGAGGCTCACAAGGAACAAGTCAAGTTTCAATATGATCGGTTCGTCCATCCTCAGATTTTATCTGAAGGTGACCTTGTCCTAGTCTACGACCAAGATAAGGATCCCCTAGGGGCAACCAAGTTCAAACACATGTGGTTCAGACCTTTCATTGTGAAGGAGGTATTAAAGAAGGGTTCTTATTGTCTGGTTGAATTTGAGGGAAATGCTTTGGCGGAGCCTAGAAATGGGCTCTACCTCAAGAAGTATTACTCGTAGGTGGGTCGCCTTGGGTGAATTCTTGTACATATGTATAGTTCTTATACAGTTAATTTTTGTCTTTTTATTTTATAGACGAGTTGTTATTTATGTCGTCTTTTTTCACTGTGGCAGATGTCAAGTGAATCATAGTTGTTTGTTGGGTTTGCGGATGACACTAGCTGACACACTCAGAGGATTTCTTCTGTAGCTTGGGGGATATTCACACCTCAAGGCTAGTGGCTATCTTCTAGAGGCATCTATTTAGGTGATTCCACAAACAATGTTTCTGAATACAGCGCAGTAATAGAGTTTCTTTGTGACGCTTTGTCGCATGGTATCTCTCACCTCTGGGTCTACTTAGATGCTCAGCTAGTTGTGTCCCAATTAAATGGGGTTTACCACATTTATGATCCTACTCTACGCCGACAATTCCTTAGGGTATGTCTCTTAGAACAATACTTTGATTACATTATGTATATCCATTTTCCTAGGAGATTGAGTCAAATGACAGATACTCTAGCTAATCAAGTATTAGATTGGAATATTGCACACACATAAAAAGAAGCACACACATACACATGTACATACATTTGTAAAAATGTGATCCATAAGACATAAAATATTTAAATACACACATATATATAAAAAATTATCAGAGTACATAGGTGGGTGCGAATGCCTAAAAAATAATATGTTTGGTATACATCGCGAGGCTTATGCCCTCAAAAATATAGAAAAGAGTGCCCTCGGCACGTAATTGGTCCACCCTAGCTAAGCACGGGGCCTGTTGGCCATGCCATAGTGAACGATGACATTTTCCAAATGCCGGAAGAGTTGGACCCAGGTCTGTGGCACCCCAACTACATGAGGCTGCATTAATGGTGGGAGATTCTTGATCTCAGCCATGTGAACTGTACGAGTGAGAACGGTGAGGTTCTGCTCCACCCATCTCAAAACCCTCTCAGCCTCTCTGGCTGGAGGTCCCTCTGCTACTGTTGTTGGTCCGACGGCTGCTGCTGGTGCTGCCTCTAGTCGAGGATGTCGCCTAGTCCTTGCAAAGTCTGTTGGATGCACTGGCCCCACATCTGTACATAACAGATACATAGTTGTCAAATACTCTGGTGCATATAAAAATGATATATATAAAAAGAAACTAAAAAATTAAATAAAATTTAAAAAGAAAACGTACCTATCTCTCCTCGCTCTCCTCCAGGAGGTACGGGCATGTCTGGATCTCTGGAGAAGTTTATTATGGAATAGGGGTAGTCCTCCATGGGCGTAATCTATTGTGCCCACCAGTCAAAAAACGTATTGTCAAAGGCCTCTATGGTCCTTCCTCCCCCCTATCACGACAACAATTCCTCCTACCTACACACCACCGAGAAGGAGGCCACATGCCCCCGTACTGTCTGTCGTGGACTCATGTTGGGTACCCTCTCAAAGAAGAACGAGCATAAAACAGTATCGAACCCGAATTTTTTGTTACATAACCCATGACACTCTGTAAGATGTCTCTTCATGTATTCAATCATGGTCGTGCTCCAGTTGAACACTCGTGCTTTCAATCACTGCACTGCATAATACATGTGTGCCTGGGAGGCCTAATGTAAGGCCTCGGATCCATTGATCCATCCAATGAGTAAAACTATCACTTTCAGTGATAGGTTGGTGATATTTTGGATTGGCACCTGAGAACCTACTTTCTTAGTGACGGTCTCACAATGTAGTCCGATCAGCTCGATGATGTTATGGGGCCCTAGGGGAAAAGAATGCAAGTTGACTGGTTCCCCTCTCCTAGAGAGGCCAGTCAGAAATGATATGTCTACAGTCGTTGGAGTCAACAACTACCCCTCGAGCATAAACGCCTCAGCATCAGGATGCCAATAATCCACCAAGGTATTCAGCAGCTTGGGTTGTGCCCTCATGAGTGGACACCGGAAGAACTTCCATAACCCGCATTGTTTCAATGCGGAAACTGCAGTAGGGTCCTCTTTGACCAAGATATCAATATCTTCATGCTCCCTCTCTCTCCAGTGGACATACATCCTGCCAAATGACAAGTTCATGGAGGGAGTTAGGTCTTGTTTTCTCATTTTTTCTATGTTAATGAGGGTGTACACGGGTTGTATTGGACACAGTTGTGTATGCACGTGGGTAGATTGTTTTCTTCCCATGAGCATACGTGAGTTGTCCTTGGACAACCCGTGTACACATAGGGCCGCCCCTTTTTAGGAGTGCACCCCCCAAAAAAACTAAAAGAAAATCATACGGGAAGTATTGAAATGAAAGAGGGGTCGATTTGTACTTACTTGGTCTGAGCGGAAGTTTGTTTCGTCCTCTGAAACTCCCAAAATCAACTTTTTTAGCAAAGGGGTATTTTTAGCTTTTTGGTTAATTCTCAATTTGCAATGGTGAAAATTAACTGTCATCTTCTATTTATAGCCTTTTTTGGCCTTTTTGCCACTTTTTCGAATGCTTTTGTCATTTTTTCTGGCTTGAAAATCATTTAACATGGTTCTTGAGTTTATCATTGGATGTTACGATACACTTCACTTTTTTGGCTTGGAATTTTTTTTGGGAGATAGGTCACTTTTAAAGGTCCTTTGGTAAAAGTCATTTTCCCAACTTTTTTCATATAAGTTAGGATTCCACCTCCACTTTCTGCATCTCATTGTCTTTTCCGCTTTTCCATAGGATCGATCCCACCAAACTGCGGTACCAAACCATAATTGTTTCTTTATAAGTGTCATGGTGAGGTGGTAGAGCCTACCTCTACATGGATTCCCTAGGTAGATCCTGGTTGCATTTTGGCGTTCATGTCATCGTTAATGAATTTAGGCTCAGGAGTCCTTTTAGTCCTACCATGATTACGAGATTGAGCCTCATACACCTGATGTGTCATTTCCCTTGGTCTCACCCTCGGGACTCCCAAAAAAGAGTCTTCTTTAAGCCCTTTTCAGACTCTCTAAACATGAAAAGATTGTCGAGCGATCTTGTTGTCCTTCACGCTTGCCAAACTAAAAATTGAAGGCACATCTGTCTGGCGGTAGTTTACCTATTTTTTGGTCCGAATGGTCAATTGTACGAACAAAGGTATACTCTAGGAACTTCGGTTCGCTGGAAGAGTATTCTCAGGTATAATTTTAACCCTTTTTCGGGCCAAAGGCACTAAATTTACGAAAAAGGAACCCCCATGGAGTTCATAGTTAAGCTTTTTTCAGACTCCTTAAAATTGAAAAGATCGTCGAGTGACCTTATTCTTTCACACTCATTAATTGGTCCAAAAGAACATATGATACAGAGCCTATAGTTAAGCTCTTTTCAGACTCCTTAAAACTAAAAAGATCATCGAGTGACCTTGTTCTTTCACACTCGTTAAATTGGTCCAAAAAAACATCTACTGGCATGAGTTTACCCCTTTTTCTGGCCTGTAGATTAAGGAAAAAAAAGGTACACCTCGGGAGATTCGTCTTGTGGGGAGAGTTATCCTAAGTAGATTTTATACTTTTTCAGGCTAAGAAGACTAAATCTAGAAAAAGGTTGCGAGTCCATAGTTAAGCTCTTTTCAGACTCCTTAAAATTGAAAAGATTGCTTAGTGATCTTGTCTGTGTCACACTCATTAAAAAAATTTTGAATAGACGTCTCTTCAATGCTAGTTTACCCCTTTTTTCAAACCGACTAGACTATTTTCGAAAAAGGTATCCCAGTGGAGTCTTGTTTTATGTTTTTTCAGACTCTCTAAACGTGAAAAAAACACTGATCTTACCTTCTCTGGGCTCGTGAAAAATACATTGAAGGGGGTTTCATCATGTCTCGCTAATTGAATTTGCATCTCTGCGTCTTTGGCCTAATGCCGGCTCCATGTTTCTCTCAACTGAACCTTTGAAGTATGCCTTATACGCAAGCCTTGTAGCACTTTTCCTCTGCGACCTGACACGTTGACCCATGGAGGAATTTTCCAGAGTGTCCTTTTCCTGCACATGTCTCCTTGATATGAGCATTAGTGTGTTCCTTGCACTTGGAACTAGTATGCTTGCGACACTCATTCCTCCTTTGTAATGTAGCATTCTTTTATTCTTTTTCAAGCTCTTCAAAAATATTGAAAAAGACAAAAAAATCAAATATACCCCAAAAAGAGGACAGGAAATATATTTTCTTTTTCTGGCAGCACAATGAGTCAGCCTTGGACAAAGCACATCCTTCCATTTTTTTGTCAAGCTTTGGGATCTAATATGACCTTAGGAATTTGTTCTCGTTACATAGAGTTGTGTCCTCCTCCGTTTGGTTATCCTTCCAAACATATGGAGAGTTTGTGTTGTCTTCTGCATTGTAGACTTATGTCAACATCATGTTGCATGAGTCTGATCATGTGTCGTGCTATTGTTCAAGGGAATTTTTACCCAACCTGAGTCGGCCTTTCTACAGTTTGTCTCTTGACCTCATGATCGACCATCCCAAAAGACCAATCAAGTCCTTGTTTGAAATCAATGAAGTTATCTTCCTGATCATCGAGATCCTCTTGTTTGTTCCTGACGATCTATCGAAGACCTCTGGATAGTAATATTGTACACTCACATTACACTCCTACCCGAGTTTTAAAGATCTTGAAGTACTTTCTCGAGCTCTGAAGGCCTCATCTCCATCCATCAAGCGTCATTCGCTTCTTGAAGATGGATATTATACATGTATATCTTTGATTTGGAGATGTAGATCCGTTGTGTATCTCTCACGGCTACACTTTATATAGTTATATGACATGTATCTGCAGTGTATTTGATTGGAAACCATGATTTATTTTATCCCAATCATGGGTATGCCCACCTTAGAGAGATAATTGTTATTTTTGCAGATGGCACCTCCCAAACTCTGGTCTCGGGCTCACTCGCTTCGTACGTTGGTTAAGATTTGTAATGTATTTCAGCCATCAGATGCTCTTGTAACCTCACATATTAGGGGGCATCTGCTATAACCCTAAACTACACCATACATGCATACCTGGCATCAGGCCCTCTTACTTTCTATTTTTGCCAAGCCATCACTGAGCATCTCTTCTTAAAAACACTATTTTTTAATATGTACGCACCCTGCACCATTACTGCCTACATACAGACACTTGTTGCACCACTACAGCTCACGTACGAATGCTAGATGCACCATTACAACCCACGTATACCCACAAATATTGCAAAAATTAAAAAGTTGCAAGGAATTCGTTGAGATTACGGGCTATTAGGTAGTTTCCCAACTGATCCACCGCCTATAGCCCATCACCCAACCGAATAACCATCCTTTTTTCATATAAAAGGAGGTTTTGGGGTCTCATTCCTAGGCCAAGCATAAGAATAATGAAACTCTGCCCGTTTCACATCCCCTCCTTGCCCAAAATAATTGCAACCACCTTGTGAGATCTGCATAAGAATTTCTCATTCTAACCCTTTTTCCTCCATCATAAGCCTATGCCATTTGCATAGAAGAAGTGTGAGAGGAGAAAGATACGTGGAAGCGTAGTTGGAGCTTGATGAAGAGGATCCCAGACCAGGTTCGTGGAGTGGTCGCCGACCTGGTTGTAAGTAAACATTGTGATATCAATAAAAGGAATACGTTTTCTGTCCCGAAATATGATGTGTCAAATATTTGTATTCAATTTATGTCTTATACTAACATCTAACACATGATTTATATATGATATGCATGTTTGTAGTTTCCTGTTTATCTGTTTGTGAATGCAATCCAGCCTTGAGAGGAGGCTTGTAGTCAGCGGAGCTATCGAACGCAAAAGCATCAACACCGGATGTGGAGTAAAAGGTAAAGTTACCTCATCTTTTCACTTTGTCTTTCATGTATTAATATGGGGTATATTCAGGGTATTTATAAAAGTAGGAGACTTTTAGACAGTTAGATCTGCCTACATGTTGAACCCTAGTGTAGTCCATAGGGGGGTTTTCCCGCTAGAGCACGTAGGCATAGATAAGCATGGACATCCATGAGATTCAGAGAGATATGGTCACGTACATTAAATCCGTGAGTTGCATATTAGTTAGGGAACGGACATCTGCATGCCATAGTGGGACAAAGCGTGGAAATCCATATGTAGTAGAAGAAGAAAGCATGGATTTGTAAAAAGGGGAAAGAGAATATGTTTATTCCAGGTTGCAAAATTTGAGGAGAGACTGCAAGTATGTTTGTCAGAGATCAGATACAACAGGGTTACTACAGAGTTAAAGGTATGTTCATGATTATGTTTCAAGATTGCATCTTAGTGGTGTTGTGAAGCATGCTTGATACATGACTTTGTGAGGTTTGGTGTATTCCCTATTGGATGTATGATATCTGTTGTAGAGTATGATTTGAGGCAGATATGTTGAGTCACATTACTCGTTATATTGGTATATCTTTCGGTGCATTGCTAGAGGAATTTCCAGGTGTTGTTGGTATATGATCTATGAGATTAGATCTGGTATGTTTGATGCACATCTTGGTGATGGTTTGAGTTGATATGAGTATTTTTTATTAATGCACATCTTGGTGATATTGTGCATATAGTTGTGAGTTGTCTTGGTGATTAGATCTATCTTGGTTGATGAGATTGATGTGACAGGTTGATTGAGACAGATTGATGCGACAATTTTTTGTAACAGGTTGGTGAGATAGGTTGTTGTGACAGATTGATGTGACAGGTTGACAGTGGAAGTGGTTGATTCAGTGGTAGTGACATGTTTTCTACATTTATATTTCAGGGTGGTCGGACGAGGAAAGGATAGGTGGTTGTAGCCACCTTCTGGTTGTATCTGGAGAACATAGGGGGTTGTAACCTCCTTCTAGTTGGAGCCAAAAAAGCAGGGAGTTGTAGCTTCCTTTAGGCTGGAGCCTAAGAAACTAGGGGGTTGTAGCCTC
>ML813565.1:195239-211192 GCA_009831015.1 Picea engelmannii | reverse complement strand
TTTTTTCAAGTAGAGATGTGTTATTTCATGAAGATGCAAATGAAGGAAATAAAGTGGACAATCATGATGCATGGAATATTCCTTATGATCATGTTGTCAAAGAAGAAGCAGATAATGAACAAGAACAAAAACATGATGAAGAAATCAATAATATGGACAATACAAGAAGCCAAAGTAAACCAAGAGGAGGACAATCACCACAAAGAAGAAGAAGAGGTAAAAGCAGTGAAGCTCCAAGAAGGTCATCACACCAAACAAAAATATATGAAAGGTATAAAGACTATTCTTTGATGACTGAAGTAATGAATGTTACATAGCATTTGAATTTTAAACAAGCTAATGAAGAAAGAGTGTGAGTCCAAAATGAAAAATAATACTTGGGAATTAACATAACCACCCAAAAAATAAAGTTCCTATAGGATCCAAATAGTTGTACAAACCAAATTTAATGTTGATGGAAGTATACATAAATTTAAATCCAAATTGGTTGTAAATGGTTATTCATAGAAAGAGGGAATAAATTATGATGATACCTTTTCACCTGTAGCTAAGATAAACACAATTAGATTAATGATTGCATTAGATACAAAACATAATTGGAAACTTCATCATCTATATGTTAAGTATGATTTTCTAAATGGGGAATTAAAGGAAGAAGTGTATCTTGTTCAACCAGAAGGATTTGTAAAGAAGGGTCAAGAACATCTTGTTTGTAAATTAAAGAAATCCTTATATGGACTAAAACATGAACCAAGATCTTGGTATGTAAAGATTTATTATTTCTTTGTACAGAAAGGTTTTATGAAAAGTATGAGTGACCCTAACTTGTATATCAAGTCATATCGACAAGGATGTGTTGTTTTGATTTCCTTGTATGTTGATGATCTCATTATAACCGAAAATGCATCTCCATTGATTGATTAAATTAAAAGACACTTGTCACAGGTTTTTGAGATGAGAGATCTTGGTGAGTTGCAGTATTTCATAGGTCTTGAAATATGGAGATAAGTTGGTCATACACTGGTCACACAAAGAAAATATACAAGGGAGCTGCTTAAAAGGTTTAATATGAGTCAATGTAAAGAAATATCAACTCCTTTATAACATAATGCTAAACTCCACAATGATTATGGGAAAAAAGAGGTAGATGGTACACTATATCATTAGTAGTGGGAAGTCTAAACTATCTCACTACAAGTAGACCTGATATAGCATATTTAGTGAGCATCCTAAGTCAATTCATGTCAAAGCCTCATGAAAGCCACTGATTAGCAACAAAAAGAGTGTTTATATATTTAAAGGGACTGCTAATTTTGGTATTAAATATACTAATGAGTTTGATGTTAATTTGACAGGTTATTCTGATTCAGATTGGACCAGAAACCATGATGAGAAAATCAACCACAGGATATACATTCAGCATTGGATCGGGGATTTTGTCTTGGAGAATTAAGAAATAAACAATTATTTCTTTGTCATTCACTGAAGTTTAATACAAATCTTTGTGCACTTCTACTTGACCTCCTGGGAAATCCTTGTGTTTTACATGCCTATGGAATTTTATAAACTTAGTCCAATTTATCCCACATGCATCATGGGAATTGTTATCCTCTCACTCTCTCATATATAATTAAGGTGAAGGAGGCCCTTTAAGCATGCAATTGAGTGTGATGTAAATCTTGTTGTGAATGAAGCATAGCCAACATCTCTTTTCTTTCAGAGATAGGTTACCTCATTCTGCCAGTTTGTGTTCTACAATGTTTTTTTATCTTATTCGGTAATAGAAGTTGGGTTTCACTGTATTTATGTGTTCTCTTCTATATTTTTGTGTATTTCATTGCTATATCTCGGTTATATTTCTGTCTTCATGTTGTTCTCTAAATAATCTGGATCAACCTGTCATTGTATCCAACCTGATATTGATCAACCTATCCAATCTATCACTATCACCGATACTCAACCATTCCTCTCACATGGATCATATACCAAGGACCCGTCTCAACTAGATGTCCAACATCACCAACACATGCATCTACCAAGCATGTACCAAGATCACCAACATACCATCGCAATATGTGTGTCTCAATAATGTACCAAAGCATGTACTAAACCATCAACATGTACCATACCAAGCATCAACCATGTACCACAACAAGTGCATCACTCATGCACCGACACCTGTACCAAATCACGCATCAACCATGCACCAACACCTATACAAAATCGTGCATCAACCATGCACCAACACCTATTCCAAACTTTGCATCAACCATGCACCATAACCTGTACCATATGCCTCAACCATCAACCATGTACATCAACACCATACCAAGTACCAATAATGTACCATACCATGCATCAACCATGTACATCAACAATGTGCATCAACATTTGCACCATACCATGTACCAGCAATGTATCTCAACCATATACCATATCACTCAATCATGTGATACACCATGTACCATAGGATATATCAAGCAAGTACCACCAAAGGTGTACCTCAAAAAAGTACCAAAAAAACAAGATCATATACCAAGTATATGCCTCAACCATGAACCTAATATGTGCCTCAATCATGTGCCAATGCCTCAACAATATACCAAAGACTTGCATCAAGCATGCACCATAACATCATCAACATTAACACTCAAAAAATGCATATAAACATACATGTAACTTTGTAACATACTTGGTGTATGTGATCATAGACCTGCATACCTTCCTCAACTTCAGAAACAAGAGAATAACATTGATCCAGATGGATCTCAGTGGCCATCCACCTTTTCCACTGAATCACCATTTTGATCTTGTGGTTTTGATAAACCACAATATTCACTCTTTTGATGGGTAATGGAATGTAATGTCATATTCATTTGCTAATTACAAACATCATGTAATGATCTCTTAGTGGTATTATGTACATGCCTACAACATAGTGTTAATGTATTGGATCCCATTAGAACTCCGTAGTTAAGCGCGCTCAAGTTAGAGTAGTACTGGGATGGGTGACTGCCTGGGAAGTCCTAGTGTTTTACATGCCTATGGAATTTTATAAAGTTAGTCCAATTTATCCCACATGCATCATGGGAATTGTTCTCCTCTCACTCTCTCATATATAATTGAGGTGAAGGAAGCCCTTTAAGCATGCAATGAAATGTGATGTAAAGCTTGTTGCGAATGAAGCATAGCCAACATCTCTTTCCTTTCAGAGATACGCTACCCCATTCTGCCAGTTTGTGTTCTACAGTGTTTTTCTATCTTATTCAGTAATAGAAGTTGGGTTTCACTGTATTTATGTGTTCTCTTCTATATTTTTTTTTATTTCATTGTTATGTCTCAGTTATATTTCTGTCTTCATGTCGTTCTCAAAATAATTTGGATCAAATATCTTCATCAAAATTTACCTTAGTCTCGCGGGACTAATTTTTGGATTAGTCACAAGCCCTAACTTTCAACAAGAATAAATTTGTACCTGTAATGAATAAAGGTATGAAACTTATACCCAATATTATTCAATATGTTCTCCACAATTCCTCCAATTTTCACTACTTGGAACATCCCAGAAAAGGAGTTATAGCAAAAATGGCAGACCTTGTTGAATTATGACTTATTCTAGAGAGCGACCTTGTAGATGCCATGCAAAAAATATTTCATATCTGACTCTAAAAATAATAAAAAAACATACTACGAACTATAATATATCCAATTTATTTGGTCTTACTAAATCTGGATCCTCTATGATAAATTTATGATTGTTTTAACCGGAACACTTGTTTAAGACTAGCTTCAGGACTATCCAAAAACCATATTTTCCATAGAGTGTATCTCAGAAAATTCAACTACCTAGAAGCTAAAATTGTTTCCACATGTACCTTGACCTGTCTTCGCACCCTCCTCCAAGTTTCATTATCTAAATCATTCTATAAAAAACATTATAGCTAAAAAGGTAAGATTACCTTAAAATAACAATACCTTACAACACAACATCACAAGACTTCATCCTTCCTTAGAATTTCTCCCTTCTTTACTTAATATTCCCTCTAAAATTATCCTTAGATATCCTTGGTTACCTCAGATAAGAATCACTTACTCACTTAGACATATATTCAATAAACTTGTGTGTTCAAATGAGAGGCTCTTGATGTGTATTTATACTTTTCCAAGTGACTTATTTTCTTAACTTTAGGGCCAACTTGTAACTTCTTGTTTACAACTACTTTACCCATTAATTAATGAATTGCAGCCATTTAGGGGCTTCTTAACCCATATTTAGGGCTTCCATAGGGGATTCTTAATTCATCTTTTGGGATTCCAACTTCATGACCTCATAACTCCTCAACCGTGAGGAACCACATGGTGTACCACCTATCACCAGAAATAGCATGATGAGGACTATGCATCCATGATTGAGCTACCTTCATTTACTCCATCCTTCATGACCTAATTCCATGATAAAATATGGGATCTTTAACCATAATTAGTGGTTTATTGTAGACTTCTTCAAAGCATCTTCCCATGAAGGCCATGCTTAGAGAAACATCATAAGGGGACCACTTTGGATACTTCTCCAAATACACCCATCACATTTGCTAACATCAAACACTCATAAATGACAACTAACTCACCATCAATATCAACCATATCTCTAGGGCTTCCAAACTTCTCCAAGGGTTGACATCAATGAAAACCAATGGTCCAAACCAACTGTCCAACAATACAGACCTGTATGTGTGGTTTTGATGTTTGTCACACATGCGAACTTCACACGTGTGGCTTTTTCTATATGTACCAACCATGAAGCTTGTTGTACTAACCTGTACGACCTGTTTTATAAACATGTATGACCTGCTATATCGATGTACCACACATGCAACCTCTTCAACTACAATATTCTCCTTCTCCACTCATGCAACCTCCCTTTCTTCACATGTGTGATCTCTCTCCCTTCCAAGAATAAAAAAATAGACAATCGAAAACCCTTGGCTAGATTTCCTAGGTGCATAAATCTCCTTGTTGAAATTTCCATCCTCCTAGCACAAGTGTTTACTCACTTATGCTAACTCCATAATGTCATAGTGAGATTTGTCACAATATCTCCTCTCCTTATATAGGATTCCAATGAGTTATTTTTGGAACCCCTCCTAAACTTAACAATTAATTATAATATTTTAATCTTCTTTGTGGGTGTGAAACCACAACACAAACCCACAAATCCCATAAACTTTCCCATCAAGACCTAGTCTCATTTCAAGGCCAATTTCACTGAAATTGAAGGAAGATTTGGTGTAAAAAAATATTTCCACGATCTTGACACCTCGACCTCTTATGGGAATACCTCCTAAAGCTACAAAAATCAACACTCCCTCTTAGCGAGGGAGGTATTCTCCACCACTCCTAGCTTGTCTCTGAAGTAGAAAAACTTCCACTTTACTAGGGGTTTGGTGAGAATATATACAATCTTCACGTCTATGGAAATGTGTTGGAGCTTCACAACTCCATTTTGCACCCTATCTATGATGAAGTGATATATGATCTCAAAGTGTTATGATCTATCATGAAACATTGGATCCTCCGAGAGTTTTATACAACTTTGATTGTCGTATTGAATCACAATAGCTCCAACTCCTGACCAAATAACCCTACAAGAATATAGTGAATCCAAATAGCCTCAAAACTCCCCAAACTAGTTGTCGTATACTCTTATTTTGTTGATTTGAGTGCCATATAAGTCTATTTTTTGTTGTACCAAGAAACCATTGCTAATCCCAGTCTTAAACAACCACCAGAAGTGATCTTCCTATCAACTACACTAACTGCCCAATATGAGTTTGAATATACATTCTACTTCACTCTATCACCTTTGACATATCTTAGACCAAATCCAACTGTATCCCGAAGGTACCTGAGCACATGTTTTGTTGTTACCCAGTGCACCTACCTCGACTCGACCATGATTTGACTCAAGTTGTTGACAATGAAACAAATATCTGACCTAGTATTAAAATCATGGGATTCACCAAGTCTGAATATGAATCCCCTAGCGTATTCATATTGGTGGTCATAGGTGTAGTCATGGACTTACATTCCATCATTCTAAATATCCTCAATATCTCAACTGCATGCTTCCCCCATCCAAGGAAGATCTCACCTCATTGTTTCTGCATCTTTAATCCCAAGAAGTAATGCATCAATCCAATATATTTCATCTTAAGTTCTAAAGCCAATTCTTTCTTGCACCTGGCGATGAGATTCTCAACTCCTATGAGAAACAAGTCATCGACATATAGCACCAATATGAGAGGATCCTTACCAACCTGTAGAAGATATAGGTTTGTATCTTCTTCACTCTTGGTGAAGCCCAAGATCTGCAAATACCCATCAATCCTCGAATACCATGCCCTAGGTGCCTACTTGAGTCCATTCAAAACCTTCTTCAACTTGCACACATGGGATTTCCTACCATGTACCTAAAATCCTTGAGGTTGCTCTATGTACACTTCTTCCTCAACCACACCATTTAGGAATGGTGTCTTCACATCCATTTTATGTATCTTCCACCCCATAACCGAAGAAAGAGAGATTAAAACCCTGATAGAATTATACCTGAAAACTAGAGCAAAGGTCTCCTCATAGTCCACTCCCTCTTTCTGGGAGAACCCTCTAGCTATGAACCTTTCCTTCTACTTCTCAATACTACCATCTGCAGTATGCTTTATTTTATAGATCCACTTGGAACTCACCATAGACTTTCCTTCTTCTCTCATAACTATGTCTCAAACATCATTATTCATGATGGACTGGTACTCTTCCATCATGGAATCCTTCCAAACTTATTGGCCTACTGCCTCATAAAAATTGGAAGGCTCGGAATTAATGATGTTACTCATCAGAGCCATATAGTTGGAGAACTCTATGGAGGCCTACTATCCCTGAAGGTTCCTATGGGGGTTGAATTCAACATTGTTCAAGGTATATCTAAGCCATTTAGGCCTCATGTCCTCATCACTAGGAGGATCCAAAAAATCCTCTGACTCCTCCTCATGATCTGAGTGTTGCTCCTCTGTGCTAGGTGGAACTATACTCTCCTCAACCTTTGGATCCACCTGCTCCTCACCGCCTATTGTGATCTCACGAGACCTCTTGAAGGCCAAGTCCTCCTCAAACCTAACATCCTAACTGATCTCAACATATCGTTGTTCTGGAATGTAGATTCAGTAGGCCTTTGATGTCTCACTATATCCCAAAAACATTCCCTTCTACCCATAAGGCTCTAACTTTTTCATCTTCTCCTTAGGAACATGGAAGTAAATTAGACAACCAAAGATCCTCAAATTCCCTATCTCAGGCTTTACTCCTATCAATGCCTCCTAAGGATTCTTTTCCTCCAAGACCTTATGAGGAATCTTGTTTTGAACATATATGTGTTACACGCCTCTGCCCCAAGCATCATGGGTAGATCATGGTCATGTAGAATATCCTTGAAAACCTCAACTATGGTCCAATTCTTCCTCTCTGCAACCCCATTCTGTTGTGGGTTGAAATGCATTGTCATCTCACTCTTGATTCCTTCCTCCTTGTAGAAATCCTTGAACTCATTGGAGGTATACTCACCCTCATTATCTGACCTCAAAACATTGATCTTCTTCCATGTATGATTTTCTACCAAAGCCCTAAACTCCCTGAATCGGCCAAAGACCTCATCCTTGGTCTTCATGAAGAAGATCCATGTCCTCCTAGAATAATCATCAATGAAGGGTACATAGTATCGGTAAGAATTCGAGGATGGCACTAACATGGATCCACATACATCTGAATGTACTAGGTGAAAGATCCCTTTGGAACTATTTTGATTGCTCGAAAAAGCAACATTGGTATTCTTTCTAAGTGCACAGCCCCTACATATGCCATGGTGCTTTTCTCCAAATTTTGGAAGACATGTAACCATTTTTCTCAATCCTTGCAAGGCCTTGTAATGCAAATATCCCAATTTTATATGCCAAAGATTGCATAGATTATCATTTTCATGTACTAGGGCTTGAGTTGATTGACTAGTCAACTTGTAGAGACTTCCATCATAAGTACCGATGACTTATGTTGAGTCACAACTCAATATGTTTGGCCAAACAAGAACCTTCCCATCTACGAATGTCACTACATACCCTATGTCCTCCATGGCAGAGATATAAAGTAGAATCTTCTTCAATCTAGGTACATACAACACTTCACTCATCGTGAGAGGCTTTCCAGACTTCAATTGAAATAAAGATATTCCAACTCCCTTTACTGTATACTTGGAATTATCACCAAATTCCAATTACAATCGTAGGTTCTCCTCTATTAAACTAGTGAGTGATTTTTGTGATTCTATCATATGACAAGAAGATCCACTATCCACCAACCAAGTCTCCATGGTGACCTTCCTAGGACAAAAAATCCATACAAATGTGTCTCAAAGTATGAATCCCTCTCTTCCTTCAAAGCCTCAGCTTTGATACCATATCAATTTTCACATGCACTTATATGTGACTAATTTCATATCTGAAAATTACTTCTTATTGATCAAACAGTAAACCCTATTCGTTATCACTGAATAATTTTCCACTAAAATTAGGACAGAAAATTATAGTAGCGGAAACAACAAGATATAAGATAAATCATCCACACATTTGAGACATAAATTTATGTTCTATAATTTTTCAAATTCATAAATTTCTAAAGGAAAAAAAAAAACCTTCTTGGCTTACACAAGTTCACCATAAAATCTTAGGAAAACCTTGTCCTCTGAAAATCAAAACTTAGCAAAGTTTTTGGAATAACCTGTTGATGTCACCCTATTGTCATGATGATGTCACCCTATTGTATGTATATTTCCATATGGTTCTGAGGTTTGTCACATGTGCGTCATGTTAAGGTCATACCACACATGAATCCTATTGTACGAACATGTATGACCTGTTGTACGGTCTGCACGTGTGGTATGTACCACATGTGCAACCTCTTTAGCTGCAATCTTCTCCTTCTCCACACATGCGACCTCCCTTGCCTCACACATGTGATCTCTCTCCCTACCAAGAACAGAAAAATAGATAACCAGAAAACCTAGGCCAGATTATCTAGGTGTAGAAATATCCTTGTTGAAATTTCCATCCTCCTAGCACAAGTGTTTACTCACTTATGCTAAATCCATAATGTCACAATGAGATTTGTTACAGTCTCTCCTCTCCTAATATAGGAGTCCAATGAGTGATTTTAGGCAGCCCTCCTAAACTCAACAATTAATTAGAATATTTTAATCCTCTTTGTGGGTGTGAAACCCCAACACAGACCCACAAAGCCCATCAACTTGCCCATGAGGCCCTAGCCTCATTTCAAGGATGATTTCACTAAAATGAAAGGTTGATTGGGTGCCAATGAATATTTTCAAATGCCTAACACCTCATCCTCTTATGGGAATACTTTTTGAAGCAACAAAAATATGCTCCAGAATCAATAAACCATTCATCAGAAGAAGAAGTAGAAGTTGTATTGAAGGAGAAACTAGAAGAAGAAAGTGCATGTCCATGAGAAGAAGAAGAAGAAGAAATATTGATGTTGTGCTTCTTCATTGTTGATGCTAAGGCTTCCATGTTTTTAATATATTTAGACTCCACATGACCATATTTCACATAAAAGTTCCAATGTGTGTCAGTATTCTTCCTTTTGTATTTTTCTACTTTGTCACCATTAGGAGAGGGTTCGGGAGCCTTGTTTTTCTTGTTGTTGTGGTGAAGATGTTTCTTCTTGGTATTATTAGATTTAACTCTCTACTAGGAAACTAAGGATTTTTTGTATGTAAATACAGTGTTAATCAATCCAAGTTGCACAAGATTGTCTTTCTCTTGAATAGGAGAATAAAAAATGGACTAAAATGAGGGTTCTTTATAAGCACTCCCTAGAGCTTCTTTTATGGCATAAAAGGTAGATACAAAAATATAATATGCACTACCATCTTAGAAATAATAGAATATATGCATCAATATTCCTTTAGATCTAGTTTTCAGTCTATATATACAAGTATAATTGTTTTGAACTTAGATAAGTAATCTTTAATGCAAGTAAAATCATTTGGACTTAAGGTCATTAATTGATTTTCCCACTGGTAGGATCAAATAATATTTTGTTTAACAAATACAACTTCAATATTTTCCCAAGATTTATTTGGGCCATCAATTCCTTGAAGGTGACACCTTAAATCAAGAGATATGGACAATCCAATTAGTCCACGTGCCTCATCATTCTTAGTATCCCATTTGAATTTATTTTCATCATCATAGAGGGCTTATCATATTCCCAAGTTAATATGGTACAATCCTTTACTTCTTAGTACATCCTCCATATGGGATTTCCATGAGAAGTACTTGGTACTAGTAAGAAAAATATCATTGGAAGAAGCCATATTAAAATATGCAGATAATATGGATTTAAAAGATGAAACTGATGGTCTAGATGAGAATAACTTGAAAAATGTGTTGTTTGAAAAAACAACAACACTAAAAATGAATTTTGGATGTGAAATTTATGCCCTTTTAAAAAAGGGCATAAACGGTAACCGAAGAACCACATGGAAAGTAGAAGTTGGTCCACGTGATGATACTCCACATTAACTAACTTTACCTATAAGCTTAATTTTAAATAACTTACCTATGAAGTGACCCACTTTTATAGAACAAATGAAAATCACTTTTACAATGAAGTTATTGTATAAATTAAAGTTGCATGCAAAACAAATAACTTAAAATAAAATATTAAAGTTATTTAATAGTGATTCACTTTTATAATTAAATGAAATGCACTTTACAATGAATGCATGAACTTTTTCGAAAAAATAACAAAAGAGAGACTTCAACCAAGACCTATTACTTAATAACCCAACTTTTAACCAAGTGAGCTACTAAAAAACACATTATAATCTTAATAAGGAGGATTGGAGGTGTTGTTGTTGTTGTGGAAGATGACCCACTTATTTTCATGCATTCACACACACACAAAAAAAAACTGCTTATTGACAACAACAAGGGGTTAGATATCAGTTAGGTTAGCCGAAAAATGAAAGTTTTCTCTCTGTTTATGATTTAACGAGATCACATAGAGCACATAGAAAAGAACATATGTAGACAAGAAAATACTTTCCACTATGTTTCTAATTTTCCAAGGTCCCATAGAGCATAGGGAAAAGAACATACACAGACTTGAAAGAGTAGAAACCTTGAAACAAAAAAAAAACAAAAAAACAATGAAATATTATCTATGTAATAAAAAAATTAAAAAGGGCATATTTGGGCTATATACATCTGGATCTGACTGAAATGGTCATATCTTGGAAAAACAAAAACCTTGTCGAGTGAAATGAAAATCGTTCCTAACTTAAATGAGCAATCTGAAAGAAATGGAATAGTCTTGTCATCCCAGAAATGGAAAAACAATAGATGTAGCAACATGAATTCAAGATATCAATCTATAATGGGAGCAAGGCTTCAAATTCAGTCTAATACAATGTTCAACAACACAGGTATTCCAATAAGGGACGAGCACCTTCAGTAACCACTCACACAACTAGATCAATGATCAACTCATCGATGTTTTTACATGGTAAAATCTCTATGGGGAAACATCCACGACCCTAACCAATGCAACCACTTGAGGCAATTCGTTAATTCAAAAGAAATATGTTACAAAGAGTTTCTCACAATCGATCATTGACAAATGACCCTCCATGCTCTTTAAATAGATATCATGGACCAATCAAGTGCTAAGCCATGGATCAATGTAACCATTAAGATCGAGGAGAATATGAGTCATCAAATCACTCTATGTTGGGAACATATCATGATCGTCGAATTACAAATGCACATTAACGAAAAAGACTAAGGAAGATGTTTTAACATAATAACACAGTATACCAAGTTGATCTTAACTAACTCCTAAGTGTCTAAATATCCTAACAGTCCTAACATATTATGTTGCTTATGCCAATGGATGTGTCGACAAACGTAGTGGTCCTCTTACTAACATAATGGTTGATTAATTGTGGGATAAATTTGTGAGCTTGGTCCCAGGCTCCATCTCCTCCTATATGGGACATGTTGTGTGTTTGTGTGTGTGTGTGTGTGTGCTAATACCACAATGAATAATAAATAAAATGAAAAATAATTGGATATATCCTCTCATCTTTGGCATCTTGGAATAGTTTATATGACTTTAAAATATTTTCTTCTCTTATGTGTTGTCCCATATCGATCGTGAGGTCACCCCAACATACCATGATCCTTATGAAATGGAGGTGTCCATATATCTAGTAGTGAAGGTGTACATAGAGCTAGTAGTGACCTTCCTACTAACATAATGGTTGATCATTTGTAGGATGAATATGTGTGCTTTCTCGACCATTCCCTCCTCATTTTTGGGATATGTTTTTTAGGTGCATGTGTGATAATAAAACATTGAATAATAAATAGGATATTACACAGTTAGATATGCCAATTTTGATTACTTGGAATAGTTTCCATGACCTTGTAATCTCATCCCCTTTTGTATTATATCCCATATTGGTTGTGAGATATAGTCCGCAACAATGTATAAGTCCCAATATTTCATGATCCTTATGTTAATGGGGGCTATCCATAGAGGTAATGGCTCTCCTACTAAAATAATCATTGATTGGTTGTGGGATGTATCATGCATTCTTGCTTGACCTCCCCTTCCTTTTTTTTGGTACGTGTTGTGTGGGTGTAATAAAATACATGATATTAAACAATCAAATATGTCATGTTTGGCCTCTTGGAAAATCTAAAATATCATCTCTTCTTGTGTTTCATTCCATATTGGTTGTGAGGTTTGGTCCATGACAGCTTATCAGTCCCAACATACAATTATTTTTATGCCAATGGGGGTGTCCATAGTTATAGTGACCCTCCTACTAACATAATCATTTATTGGTAGTGAGATTAATATGCACGCTTTTTTGACCACCACTTCTCCTTTTTTGGGATGTTTTACATATTTCAAATATTGATCTTGGATAATGCCATTATTTTCTTAGATGAAGGGTCAGGATCAATGTTGGGTTTGGCATTCACCTTTTCCTACCAAACTCAAATTTTATAACATCCATTTTTTTTCACTACCCTTACTCTTCAAATCAACACAATTTAAACTATAAATGTATAGCTAATATTAGGCAATGAACTGACAACATGCACAATAATTTAGGTTGCATCCCCATATTGTACTACTATACATACTATAAGTCAATTCCTATGAAGGAGAAATCGTAAAATGCAACACAACTATAAGAAGAAAAGGACAAACAATTAGTTTCCCAACCCATAAAATCTATGGGTTCAACAATTTTCTCCACACTAATCTTAATAGTCTCTTATTTAAAAACCCTTATAAAAGACATTCAAACTATATAAAAATATTCAAATTGAATGTAATATTGTATCACTGATTAGGCTTTGATATCAACACAAATTAGGATCTAATATTTAGTTATTTGCATCCTCTACCTTAGACAAATCAATGTTTGAAGGGTAGGTATTTTTCCTAACACAAGTTTGAATCTAGGAAGGAAATAATTTCCTTCACAATGTTTAGGTCATGTCGAGATGCAACTCGTTAAAAAAAACTAGTCTACATATTTTTTTAACAAAGATTCATTTGACTATTAATGAAACAGAAGTTATAAATATAACTTTTATACAAAGGTGGGTTGCAATCACAACCTCCACAAGCTTGTGAAAATCCAAATCAAGATAATTCCCATAAACTACTTACATGGTGTGTAGGGTTGACACACAACTTGGGATACATCAAAATATGAACCAACTTCTCGAAACCTGGCTATCATACTAGAAAAGACACCAAAACCACCCTCATATGGGAACTACCACACAAATTAGGTCATAGATTGGGCCACCGTGAGATATAATAGCACTGCCACAAGTCAAAAATAGGCCCCACCAATAGATTTTACCATCACAAGATGCCATAGAAAAAAACTTCAGCCATTAAACTTTTCATAGTACAAATCCAAGCCCAACACCATGTAAGAATGCCTCAAAACATAAATACTAGTCAGATATAGGGTAGGATACACAATACCATCACCATACCAATCTACCACATGTTTGATGTAAGCACAAGATCCACAAAGAAAGAACCAAAATCCACCACTCATGTGGGTTGATTATAAGAGTTGCAATGCAAGCTAATAGGGTAAAGGTCTAGAAAACCACAAGCATAGAGTCATGAATCTACCATGAGAGAACGTTTTGTTCTACAACACAGGTATTTCAATAGAGGACGAGCACCTTCAGTAACCACTCACACAACTAGATCAAATATCAACACACCGATGTTTTTACGTGGTAAAACCACTACGGGGAAACATCCAGGGCCTCTGCGCGACCACTTGGAGTAGTTTATTAATGCAAAAGAAAAAGATTACAGAGAGATTTTACAAGAGAGTTTCTCACAATTGATCATTGACAAATGACCCTCCATGCTCTTTAAATAGAGATCATGGGTCAATCGGGTGCTAAGCCACAAATCAATGGTCGTTAAGATCGAATAGAATATGAATCGTCATATCACTCTATGTCAGGAATATATCGTGACTGTCGAATTTCCTAAATACAAAGGCATACTAATGCATACTAAAGAAACACACTAAGACACAGACTTTTACCTAATGACACATTATACCAAGTAGATCTTAACTAACTTCTAAGTGTCTAAATATTCTAACATCCCCCCTTAAGAACAACTTGGGCTAGGATTGAATGATTTACAATAGTGACACAATAGGAGAAGGAATGAGGTATTATAGCCTATCCCCCCTTGATGAAAACTTCTTGAACTCCTAACATAGTTCGAAGTTTGGAAAACTTCATTTTTGTAAGAGACTTTGTGAAAATGTATGCAACTTAATATTTTGTAGGGAAAAAGAGCACTTCGATAACTTGATCATGAATGAGCTATCTAATGAAGTGCATGTGTATCTCAATATGTTTTTTGTGCTGATGTTGAACTGGGTCTTTGGAGATCTTGATGGCACTCTAATTGTCGCACCAAAGGTTGGTCAGATGTTGCTGCTGGAATCCAAACTCTGAAAGAATCTGTCGAAGCCATAAGGCTTCCTGAATTGCATTTGTTGTTGCTTGATACTCTGCTTCTATTGAAGAAAATGAAATAGCCTGTTGTTTCTTACAGGACCAAGTGACAGATCCTAAACCAAGGTTGAAAACATAACCTGCAGTAGACTTCTAATAATCAAGGTCACCAGCCCAATCTAAATCAGTGAAACCAACCAATAAAGGAGTCCCTCCTGAACTGTAATGTATCTCGAACTGAATCATACCACAGACATGGTGAAGTATCCTTTTAGATGCTTTCCAATGGCTTTCATGGGGTGTTTGCATAGACTGGGCAACAATACCAACAACAAAGGAAAGATCAGGACATGTACGAGTCAAGTATAAGAGGCTACCAACTAACTAACGGTACAAGGTGGCATCAAATTTGAGAGAAGTACAGGTGGCATATTTAAAATTCATCTAATGGACCTCCCATTTATGTAAGGCGGAAAGGGAAAGAACAAGGCGGATATAATTCATTTTGGATACAGGGGAAAAGGTTTTATTATAGTCAATTCCTTCAACTTGGGAAAATCCTTTGGCAACTTATCGAGCCTTGTGTCTTTCAACACTTCCATCTGATGCATACCTAGTTCTATAGACCCATTTACATCTGAAAAGTTTTCTTCCATTTGGAAGAAGTACAAGATCCCAAGTATCGTTTTCCATTAAAGAACGATACTCTTCATTCATTGGTGTATCCCAATATGGATGACCTGAAGCTTCTGCAAATGTCTCTGGATCATGAGTCTCCGAAACTTGAGCCAAAAGAGA